>JAGKTI010013871.1:0-22434 GCA_018397915.1 Birgus latro
TCTGGAGAAAGCATATGACAGGGTGGATAGACAAGGATTGTGGAAGGTATTAAGAATATATGGAGTGGGTGGGAAGTTGTTGAAGGCAGTGAAGAGTATGTATGAGGGTGCTAAGGCTGCAGTGCATGTGGATGGCAAACTGAGTGAATCTTTCCATTTGAAGGATTGAAACAAGGATGTGTCATGTCTCCATGGTTGTTCAATCTGTACATGGATGGGGTAATAAAAGAGATACAATGTCAGGCAGTGGATGTTGGAGTGGCCCTAGTGAGAGAGGGCAGTGTTTGGAAACTCCCTGTGCTGTTGTTTGCAGATGATACTGTGTTGTTGAGTGAAGACGAAGGGGAGCTGCAAGGCTTGGTAGATGAGTTTGGGAGAGTGTGTAAGAAACGGAATTTAAAGGTGAATGTAGGGAAGAGTAAAGTGATGGTCTTCGAGAGAAGTGAAGCCAGTGAATGTACAGTGAGATTGGATGGGAAGGATATGGAGAATGTGAGTGAATTTAAGTACTTGGGCAGTGTGATGAGTAAGGATGGAAGTCTGGAGGGTGAAGTGCTCGAAAGGGTGCAGCAGGGAAGGAAGGTTGCTGGTTCGTTGAAAGCAGTGATAAGAAACAGGGAGGTGCTCATGGAAGTGAAAAAGTTGTTACATGACAGTACTGTGATACCAACTCTAACATATGGAAGTGAAGCTTGGACCCTGTTGGAAGGACAGAAGTCAAGAGTGAGAGCAGTGGAAATGAGTTATTTGAGAGGAGTATGTGGAGTCACATGGAGAGACAGACTAACAAATGAGGAAGTGAAGGAGCGTTGTGGTGTGGTTGTGGACGTGATGGGAAGCGTTAGGAGAAACACGTTAAGGTGGTTTGAGCATGTGGAGAGGATGGAGAGTGAAAGACTGATGAGGAGAGTGTATGTGAGTGAGGTGGAGGGGGCGAGAGGGAGGGGGAGGCTGAGGATGAGATGGAGGGATGGAGTGGAGAGGTATATGAGAGAGGGATGTGTGATTTGGGAGCGGGGTAGTGAAATGGCGGGGGTCAGAGTGACATAGAGGCGATTTGTTTGTGGCCACCCCGTGCGGGATTGAGGCGTCTGGCAATAGATAGATAGATAGACAAAGTGGAGGAAATATGAGGCCCTCAGTAATATACCGGGCTTTCCACTGAAAACAGAAAAAAGAGAAAAATGCGAACAAAGTTTTGTGACCTTTAAACTGTCCTTATCACTATAACTGCTACAGTTATCTTGATTATTATTATTTTTTTTTTTGTTAATTGTAGCTTAATGTATGTACTTTCTTGCAGTAACTACATACTTCTGCTATCTATGAATATTCATAATGATATTGTGTGATGAAGCAAATCATCGCCCACCGCGGTCGAACCGAACCTCTGTTAAGATATTATTTGACTATTATTAACCACAGATATATGGAATAGAATTTAAAAATACTTCAGTTTGATCTCAATGGAATGTCACCCTATCGATTAAAGACACAGTGGCCATGACATATTAGCATTTGGACTTGATGTTAGCAGTTTAAACTTTGGGTAACTTTGAGCACAATTTTTTAAACACAGAAAATCACGAACATCTTCACAAACAGTACGAAATAAAATAATAGTGACAGTAATAGGTTTAGTAACATAATAAGGAAGTATTCAAGGTAAAGGAATAATGTAGGAAAGACCCTAAACCCGGAAAAGTTTGACAGTAACCAAGAGACAGTATTCTGTGAACATAAAAAACATAGCCAGTATTCTGTGAACATAAAAAACAAGGACAGTGGTAATAGTAATAATGAAAGGGTAAGAAAAAATAATAATTGTATAATAATAATGATAATAATAATAATAATAATAATAGCACTGTTCCATGGCGAGAGAGGGAGGCAGATCGAGGGAGAGAAAACTGTATGGTGTCTCACAACTGGCTTTCGTAACCCACATGGTATGCAACTCAGCTTGTGGTTGGGCAACTCCAGAGTATGTCAGGAAGGTGCACGTATCCTGGTCTAATACTAAGATTTCTATTCATTATTGGTGTATATCCATCAGGCCCATAGTTCAGGATTACTTGATAGAAATTTTGACCTTACTGTTAAAGGTATACTGGGCCCTGCTCCTGTCTCCAAATTTGCCACAGCCTGCTAATTTAGTAAATCTCGACTCTCAGTATACTGTCTGTCTCTAAGGCTCATAGGTAAGAGTTACTCAATAATAAATTCACCTTATATACTACACCATGCTCGCACATCAGAATGTAGCAGCTCCCACCACATCTTCAACCCAGACAGGTGAAAGTTAGTGTTACTTCGCTGTATTTTTTACCGTATTGCTGGCTGTATTCTGGAACCCTCTCACTTCCCCAGTACAAAGGAATGTTGTGGGAACAATATGTTGGCCTTTGCTCGAATTTGGCCATGGTGGTGTATAGCCTGGTCTGTTACTAGGCGCCTCATATAAAGGCTGGAAGAAACACAGAAATATCAAGAAGAGAGGTTGGACAGAAGAGAAGAGGAGGACAGTTAGGAAAGAAAGATTGAAAGAGAGGAAAAAAGGCTCCTAACCTTTGATGCCAAGTGGTCAGTGCAGGTAACCACTTCCATTTTGTTAATGGGTGGAGCTGTGTGAAATATTTGAGTCTGCCCATTTACATATTTATGTATCTGCATCGTACTCACCATAGAAAATGTCAAAACCAAGCATTCCAGATCACTGTTTACATTGTAGAAGTCATCCAAAACAAGGTAAGGAATGTTCTATATTCCCTGTCACTATTATCTTTATTTGAAGTGCATTCTGGTTGCTCAGTGGGAAAAAATGAAGTTAATTCTGAGTGAGGACATTCAGGGCAAGGTTATAGATACAGCTAATGCTAAAATATGCTTACTGGTTTGTTACTGAGAAAAAATACATAGGTGAGCAGTGTAGCTAACCACTGGGAATTTACTCCACAGATACTTTTGAAGCAGGTGAGTGTATACTTCTGTCTGTGGAAAGCATTTATAAAGAGTGATGGTATATTACATTGCACAGTGGTTATTATGAATGAATGATGTTATTTTTTTCCTAATACTATTTATAATAAGAGGTCATGAACTAATTAAAATTGCATGATTAAATGATGCAGATGTCAGGTGGCCAGGAATGCTGACCACCAAAAAATCCATTATAAAAAGTAAATGGAGGTTTTTATTACCTAACATATGTTATTTGCATTGTAAAGCTAAGGCTATTAAAGAAAAAATATATATAAACTTATTTCCCCATGCTGACTTAAAAGGGTTAAGTTGCCTCTTATGACAAGCAGGGATACTGGGGAGGTATTCTTTCCTCCCCCCCCCACCATCCCCAGGGGGAAGCAGATGCTGGAAAGTATCAGTACTTAGATCCTAGTCCATAAAAACTATCAACCATATCATGGCCAATCCTAGTATGGGTGACTTCTGAAACCGTTCACCTGAAAGACATCTTCCTTACCAAATTCTGACTTTTTTTTTTTTAAGAAGTGAATTCTAGTGGTAGAGAGGTTGGTAACTGTGCCTTTTAGTCTTTTAATCTGTGGATATTAGGCTTATTTTATTCTCATTAATAGACAGTTGTTTTCAGCTGATACGGCAGCTCTCCCACTGGCTTGACCAATTGCATAAAACTGGTTGCATGCAACGCGCAATTGATTTCCATTACGATTTATCCATTAGTTCCTTAACCACTTAACTGCAGGCCATCACTTTCGTGACGCTGGGTGGCAATGGCTTAAGCCGCGGGCCGTCACTTTCGTGACGCTGGGTGGCAATGGCTTAAGCCGCGGGCCGTCAGTTGGGTGCTTCTGTTTTGTTTTTAATTAGCTGGGGCTTTCAAGGTATAAATATATATATATGAAATTTTGGGAGAAGCCTGAGTGATATTTATATTCACTATACAAACCTCATTTATTATGTATTGTCTATATTTCCAGATAATTATTTCATAGCATATACATTAGCAGCTGACATTTGCAACCCTTTCATACCCAGCTACGTACCTAATTCAGTTCAATGTCGTCCTTGAAGGTGGAATCACGTCGCCGTCGCGCCCCTCCATCTCCATCGCTTTGGCGGCCATTTTAAAATGCCCTGTGACCTTTACCCCAACAAAACATTGTGTGGGAAGCAGTAAATGACTGTAGATATATGAAAGTAAAATAAATTGATAGGAATGTAAAGTGGGAGTGTGTATATGAATAAGAAATGACCGAATACGAGTGCGAACTAGCGCGATTTTAAGGCTCTCATTTTCAGTGGTTTTCACAGTGTTTTTTTGTGGGAGTATGGATACTTGTAAATAACTGAATAGTGTTTGTAGTGATAATATTAGGCATTGGTATTCAGGTGAGGAGACTGTAGCACCAGTCGAGCAGGGCAGTACTCCCAAGGAGGATGGAAAGCTGATGATAGGGAGAGCTGGAGCTTCCGTTTCATCAGCCCTCAGGACTTGTTCCTGACCATCCTCCTTTGCTGAACTTTTTCAGTGTCTCAGTTACACAGAGAGTAGACCAGCATGCTCTCCAATACAAGTTTCTCTAACTGTCAACACCAAACTACATACACGCTACACACTACACTTCCTTTTCAAAATTTATCTTCGAAATGGCGCACAAAAATCATGCCTCGGAGTCCCCAGGGGGGGGGGACCATAAATGCCCCCACCATCCGCCCCTCTCCCAGTGACGACTCAAAGAGCTGCCTGGAACCACTTTCTGACTCACTCCTTCTTCATTTCTGTAACATTCGCGGCCTTTCCTCTAACTTTCACGCTGTCGAGCACCACCTCTTCTCCTCTAAACCTCACCATCTCTTTCTCACTGAGACTCAGCTGTCTGAGGCAACTGACAGCAAACCCTTTTCTGTATCCTCCTACTTTCTCTATTCTCGTTTCAAAGCCAGAGGTGGCTGTTGCGTATATGTACGCAACGATCTATCTTGCTCTCGTGTTCCTGAACTTGATTCTTCTGAATTCTCTACTCTCTGGCTTCGGCTTTCATGTCATTCTCTGACTAAATATATCTGTGCTGTTTACTTATCTCTTAATTCTACTGACTGTCAAAAATTCTTTGACTATCTTACTTCTACGATGGAACACATTCTATCCATTTCTCCTTTCTCTGAGGTCTCCATTCTGGGAGATTTCGATGTTCACCGCCACCTTTGGCTCTCCTCTCCTTTCACTGGTCCACCTGGTGAACGGGCCTACATCTTTTCTATCCTTGGTGACCTAGAGCGGCTTGTGCAGCACCCTGCCCGTGTCCCTGACCGCCTTGGGGAGAGTTCCAACATACTTGACCTTTTCCTAGCAACTAATCCTTCTGCTTGCACTGTTCATCTTTTCTCTCCGTTGGGCTCCTCCGATCATAGTCTTGTTGCCTTGACATGTCCAATCGCTCCGGTACGGCCTGTGGACCCTCCAGGGAAGCGTCGCCTGTGGCACTTTGGAGCTGCAGATTGGGGGGCCCTCAGGTGGTGCTTCTTTGATTTTCCATGGGATGATTGTTGCTTCCTTGGCCGGGAGCCATCTGAGTGTGCCTTGCGCGTTACGGAGGTTATTTTCTCGAGCATGGAAGCATACATTCCTTTCTCATATCCTCTGACTAGTGCGAGGGAGCCTTGGTTTGATCACGCTTGTTCTAATGCTGTCCGCAGCGGGGAGAGGGCCTGTAGGGGTACCGAAGCCGACCCACCCCTGAATCACACCTTTTATATGTTTCTGCCCGGAATCGTGCTAGGTCTGTTCTTCGTTGTGCTAAAAACAATTTCATCCGTGCTAAGTGTTCCCAACTCTCCGACTTGAATTCTTCTCGCTCCTTCTGGCACCTTGCCAAAAACCTTTCTAGCAACTTTACCACATCATCCTTCCCTCCTCTTTTCTACTCTGATGGCTCTGTAGCTGTTTCTTCTACTGATAAAGCAGATCTCTTCGCTCAGACTTTCTCCTCCAATTCCACCTTAGACGATTCCAGTGCTGTTCCTCCATCACTTCCCCCCTCTGACTTCCTCTTGTCTGACATTAAAGTTTCTTCAGCTGATGTGTTTTCTGCCATCACTGGCCTCAATACTAAAAAGGCATATGGTCCTGATGGAGTCCCTCCTGTTGTCCTCCAAAACTGTGCTTCTGTGCATACACCCTGCCTAGGTAAACTCTTTCGCCTTTGTCTCTCAACTTGTACCTTTCCTTCTTGCTGGAAGTTTGCTCTCATTCAGCCAGACCCAAAGAAGGGTGACCATTCCCAACCCTCTAACTGTCGTCCAATTGCTTTGGCATCCTGTGTCTCAGGGGTTTTCGAGTCAATTCTTAACAGAAATTTTTTTAGAGCATCTTTCCTGTCACAACCTTCTTTCTGATCGTCAGTGTGGGTTCCGTCAGGGACGCTCCACTGGCGATCTTCTCACCTGCCTTTCAGACTCTTGGTCGTCTTCCTTTCGGAACTTTGGCGAGGGCTTTGTCATTGCACTTGACATCTCGGAGGCTTTCGATCGAATCTGGCATAAATCTTTAATTTCCAAACTGCCCTCCTACGGTTTCTATCCTTCTATCTGTGCCTTCATCTCTAGCTTCGTTTCTGGTCGTTCTATAGCCGCTGTTGTAGACGGCCATCGTTCCTCTCCTAGACCTATCAACAGTGGTGTTCCTCAGGGTTCTGTCCTATCACCTACTCTCTTCCTTTTATTCATCAATGACCTTCTAAGCTGTACATCTAACCCTATCCACTCATGTGCTGATGATTCCACCATTCACCTTTCCATTCGGTTCCTGCAACGTCCATCTCAGCAGTTGCTTCAACATAAAAGGGATGAGGCTATAGCACACCTAGTGTCTGACTTGGCTCGTATCTCTGATTGGGGTAAAAATGGTCTTGTTATTTTTCAATGCATCAAAAACTCAGTTCTTACACTTATCAACCCGACAAAATCTTCCTCAGGATTACCCACTAATGTTTAATAATGAACAGTTATGTCCTGCATCATCCTTGAACATGCTTGGGGTTTCATTCTCTTGGGATTTGTCTTGGAAAGAACATATTATGTCTCTTGTGATATCTGCTCCCAAGAGATTGGGTGTGCTAAGCTGATTCCGAACTTTCTTTACCCCTGCACAGTTGTTGACCTTGTACACGGGTTTTATTCGCCCGTGTATGGAGTACAACTCTCATGTGTGGGGAGGCTCCCCACATGCAGCTCTTCTCAATAGAGTGGAGTCAAAGGCTTTTCGTCTCATTAACTCTCCTCCTCTTACTGATTCCCTTCAACCTTTGTCTCTTCGCCGCACTGTTGCATCTTTATCTCTCTTCTATCGCTACTTCAATGGTCACTGTTCCTCTGAACTGTCTGCTTGCATCCTTCCACCTCTACGACGGGCACGTAGTACCCGTCAAGCAACAAACTCTCATCCCTTTTCTGTCCAACTCTCTAATGCAAGGGTTAACCGTTACTCCCAGTCCTTCATTTATGCAACTGGTCAACTCTGGAACTGTCTTCCTCTGTCTGTATTTCCTACTTCCTATGATCTCCAGTCTTTCAAACGCAGTGTGTCCAGGCATCTCGAATTGAACAGATCTTGAATTTGACTTTCTATTGTATTGTTTTTGCTTTTTCTTGGAAGGAGCAGTATGTGGGCCTGTGGCCTTTGGTTCCTTCTTCCTTGCATTAAAAAAAAAATATATATATATTACGGGCTGTTGGGAAGTGTAAATTGGAGACTTCATAACCCAACTTCAGAATTCTCTACAAGTCTTACGGTAGTATCAACGAGTGCTAAAAACACATCCCTTGAGAAAGCAGAAGGTATGTGCCATATGCATATGTAATTATAATAATCTAGGACAAATAACTGATTTTTGGCAAATATTTGTAAAAAGTCAGTCGGCGCACGAATTACCCCCGGCGGAAAGTGCCAGGACCGCCTCCCACAACCCTGCGGTTTAGGGGTTAAGAACCTCTCCCACTGGCATGACTGAAACTGAAGTCGTGTGGCGACTACGCAACTGTACTTGCATGCAACTGGACTTGCTGGTTTTTCCTCGACTCAGTTGTTTGGTTGCACTCACTGTGGAGAGGTGTCCCGATCCCTTCTGCTACGATGGCACCTGATGATCCCACAAAAAAACATCAAATTTGTTAAGAAACTGAGAAATATCCATGTGTTTACAATTACACACTTCAATAGTATTCATTGCAAACACACCTCCTATAAGTGGTGTATTTCGTTTTCTGTTTTTGAAGGCTCCAACATGCTTCCATGCATCGGCCTTGTTCACCTAATGGCGGCTCTCCACGCTGCTTGATCCCTGGCAGCCTCCCTGTTCAGTCCCTTAACCCTTAAGTCACATTTAATGACCTCGTCCCATGTCTTTCTCGGTCTACCCCTCCCAACCCCTCCCCAAATATTAACACCTTTCACCCTCTGTACCCAATTATCATCCCCCATCCTCTCCACATGTCCAAACCACCTCAGTCTACCTCTCCTCATCACAACACCAGTACACTCCAGTCCCATCCTACCTCTCAACTCTTCCATCGTAAACCCAGCCCCCCCAGGCCTTGCACGCAGGGATGCACTGCACATCCACCTAATCGTTGTCATTTCTGTACATTTAAACCTGCGAATATTCTCTTCCTTTACTGCCCAGGTCTCACTACCAAACAGCATCACACTCCTAACACATGCTGCATACAAAGACCCTTTAGCACGTAAGGAGAGTCCTCTCAATGTCATGAGAGGCAACAGCTCCCTGAACTTCTTCCAACCACTTCTCACCCTAGCAACCGAGCTAACTCCAGCCCCACCTCCGGCACATAACATGTCTCCCAAATAACGAAACTCCTGCACACACTCAAGAGACTCACCTGCAAGTTCAACCCTCTCACGCCTAACAATCTCCACCTGCTCTCCCCGACACGCCGCACACATGAAATCAGCATCATCTCGCAGTCTACCTCTAATAGCACTACATCTCTTGTGCACCCATTTATCACAAACACTACACAAGATGGAATTACTTCCCACACCCTTATGGCAAACTGCACATGGCCACTCTCCCTCTCCCCTGATTGTACCGCCACCAACCCTAGATATCATCACTTTTGTTTTATTGGCATTTACCCTTAAGCCGTTGTACCCCATACCATCTCTTCACTTCTGAAATCTTTCCTCCGCCTCCTTTTCATTCTCTGCAGTCAACACCAAATCATCAGCATACAACATCTCCCATGGGAGTCCATCTCTGAAGTCACGTGAGAGGGCTTCAAGCACCATGATAAACAACAAGGGACTCAAAACTGACTCCTGATGCACACCAACATTCACGGAAAACTCATCACTCAAAGCTCCATTCACTCTTACCTGGGTGCGAGCACCCACATACATGGCCATAACCACCCTAACCAGCCATTCTTCCAACCCTAGCTTTCTCATTGCCCACTTCACCACCTCTCTAGGGACTCTGTCAAAGGCCTTTTCCAAATCAACAAAAACAAAGTACAATTCCCTTTTCTTTCCAATATATTTTTCCTGAAGCTGTCAAACAATGAATATGGCATCAGTGGTCCCCCTGCCTGGCATAAACCCAAACTGCATCTCATCGATATTCACTCTTTCTCTAATCATACCTTCTAGAATTCTCTCCATTACTTTCATTATCTGATCTAAGAGCTTAATACCTCTGTAATTTCCCCTTTCCAGGGCATCACCCTTCCCTTTGTACACATTTACAATTACACTCTTCAGCCAATCATTTGGGACAACACACTCATATATAATCATATTTATCAGGTCAGTGACTAACCTCACCCCAGTATCTCCTGAGGCCTTCAACATTTCGGCAGTCAACCCAGACACACCTGCCCCCTTCCCCACCCGCATCCTGCCTGTTGCCTGATTCACAGTAGCAGCGTCAATCAAAGGCCAAGGGCCAAACACTGGATCAGCTGGCTCCAAACCTTCTCTATCCCAGTCAAACTCCTCATTCAACAATCGGCTATAATGCTCTCTCCATGCATCTTTAATATCCTCACTGTTCACCACTACCCTTCCATCATCATTCTTCACACACTGTTCACCTACAATGCCCTAATTATCCCTCTTCACCTGATTTGCCACCCTAAAAATCATATTTTTCCTTTCTCCATGATTTAGATTATCAAATAAAAGTCTCTGTGACTCAGACTCCTTCTAGCCCTGTGCTTGGCAGCCAAGTACTCCTCCCTGTTACCACCATTCTTCCATTCCTGGAAAAGCCTTCTTTTCTCCTTAACTGCAGCTTTTACACCCTCATCCCACCACCAAGTTACTTTATGTCTTGGTGGACCTCTTGTCCAACCGCATATTGCATCGTCAACTCTCAAGAGGTTGTTCTTAAGGGCTCTATTCTGTTCATTAACGTCTCTATCTACGGCTTCCTGTTCAGCCACCACTCTCCTCATCTCACTATAAAAGGCATCTCTTACTGATTGGTTTCCCAGCTAACATATTTTCCTCTTAGGTACATATGTCCTCCTTCTCATCACTCATTCCTTAAGCACCATGTCACAAATCAACAGTTTGTGCTGCTGCACACACTCCTCGCTTCCTATAACTTTAACATCCCTCACTAATCTCCTATCATCCCTCCTGACCAGAAAATAATCTATCTGACTGCTATTTCCCCCGGACTCGTACGTAATCAACCAGCTGATTCTTTTCCTAAAATGTGTGTTGCACACAATCACGTCCATAGCCTCCCCAAACTCGAGTATTCTTTCCCCTTCCGCATTCCTCACACCATATGCACATCTTCCCTGGACTCCTTCATAACCTTGAGCTGCTTCACCCACATGACCATTTAAATCCCCTCCCAGAACCACTACCTCATCATCACCCATACGACTCACTACACGTATTAAAATATCCCAAAATCTATACTTCTCTGCGTCATCCAATCCTACCTGTGGAGCATATGCCGATATAACTGAAATAATTTTCTGCCCGATCAAAATTTTCACTACTAATATCCTATCACTTACTCTCATAACATTCATGACATATTCCATCCATTTCTCTGCAACCAACACACCCACACCCCCATATCCGTCAGTTCCCCCCTGCCAAAACAACTTATAATAGCAATCCTTCCCAACAATCTTTCTGGCTGATCCACCCCTGTACCGGATTTCCTGCAAACATGCCACATCCACCCACCTCCTACTGAATGCCTCAACAACTTCCCCCGCTCTTCCTCTCAAACTTCCCACATTCCACGAACCCACCCTAAATCCCCTGGGTGATTTGCTGTCCTCAGGCTTGCTTTGGTGCTTGTTTTTGTAGTTCATAGTCAGTAAGATAAAGGGGGGTAAACATTCCAAAGGCCCGATCCATTGCACAGACCCAGGTACAGACAATGGATCTGGGACCCCTAGCCCACCAGCTTACCAGTGGCTGTGGTAGTGGCCTCGGGGCACCCTGCCAGGACAGCTGCCTGGACACCCTCCAAGCGCGGCTTGGCACTGCAACTGCCCCACCATTATACACCCACTGATAGGGCAGCCTCCAGGGGCGCTGCTCCCAGGTTAGGGCCCCTCTCTATTGAGCAGAAGCGGCAGCCTGGGAACCGCAATGCCCTGTACCCTCTAGCACAGGTTCGAGCCCCATCTCGCCCCGGACCCATGATCTATGCCGGCGGAACCCCAGTCAAGCCTCCCCTCAAAGTCCACCACTAGGTAGCGGGGGCAAAGTGGCCAACCAGACAAAATGATTCAGTGAAATTTTCCTTCTGCATTCTATAAAATTATCGAAATTTATCAGGGTCTTGTGTTAGCTCTGTAGCAACAATAAAACCCCTGTGATCAGCATTTGTAGTAATGTATGGGTGTACCCAGAATATCCTTTTTTTCCAAAAGCACATCCTCCTCATCTGACGAAATTGTTGGTACTAAAAAAATTCAATTGATATGGTGGGAGGTCAATGCAACCTGTTGCACACAGCATGCTTACAACCACTTGTGTGCAACCAGTTTCATGTGACTGGTCAAGCCGGAGAGAAAGCTGCCTAAGAAATGTCTTAAGACTGAATGTGTTAATTATCTGTCTATCTATTGCCAGATGCTTTAATCCTATGAGGGGTGGCCATAAACAAATCTCCTCCATGTCACTCTGTCTGCCATTTTGCTACACTCCCCCTAACTTGCACCTCCCTCTCTTATATACCTCTCTACTCCATCCCTCCATCTCATCCTCAGTCTTCCCCTTCCTCTCCATCCCCTCTGCCTCACTCACATACACTCTCCTAATTAGTCTGTCACTCTCCATCCTCTCCACATAGTCAAACCACCTCAGTATAGCTCTCCTAACGCTTTCTATCACATCCACACCACAATGCTCCTTCACTTTCTCATTTGGTAGCCTACCTCTCCATGTAACTCCACATGCTTCTCTGAAATAACTCACTTCCACTGCTCTCACTCTTGACTGTGGTCCATTCAACAAGGTCCAAGCTTCGCATCCATACGTTAGAGTGAGGATCACAATACTGTCATAGTGACTCCCCCCCCCCTCCATGTGAACTTCCCTATTTCTTACAACTGCATTCAGTGAACCAGCAACCTTTGTTCCCTGCTGTACCCTTTCAAGCACTTCATCCTCCAAACTTCCATCCTTACTCATCACACTACCCAAGTACTTAAACGCATTTACATTTTCCATGTTCTCACTATCCAGCCTCGATGTGCATTTGGTGACTTCATTTCTCTCGAAAACCACAACTTTACTCTTCCCTACATTCACTTTTAGATTCTGTTTCTTACATACTTTCCCAGACTATTCACCGTCCCTTCCAGTTCCCCTTTTTTCTTCACTTAACAATACAGTATCATCTGCAGAGAAGAGAGCAGGAGATTTCCAAGTGCTGCTGTCTCTCATTAGGCCTACTCCAACATGCACTGCCCTACCTTGTACAGTATATCTTTTTATAACTCCATCCATATACTAATGGAACAACCATGACAACATGACATATCCCTTTTTCAATCCAACATTCAAACAGAAAAATTCACTCAGTTCACTATCCACACGCACTGCAGCCCTAGTGCCCTCGTACATACTTTTCACGACATTGAACAGTTTCCCATTTACTCCATGTATTCTTCATATTTTCCACATTTCTTGTCTATCCATTCTGTCATATGCTTTCTCCAAATCCATGAAGGCAGCATACAACGTCTTTCTCTTCTCTTGAAACTTTACCACACAACACCTTTGGATGAATATCTGATTTATATAACCTCTTCCCTTCCTGAAACCTCCCTGTTCTTCTCCAGATATTTCCTTTGTTGTTTAACTCTGTCAGTAAGTATCCTACCATATGCTGTACTTTTCCTGTTACATTAAGAAGACAATTGTGTTAATTGGTTGATTGAATTTCCTGCCAGACCACCTGTTAGTGTTGGACAAAGAGAGCCGGCCTATACCAGTGTCACCAACAGTTGAATCCCATGAAAACACCAGGATTGAGGTACTAAGTATTCCACCGGGATGCATCAGGTGAGAAATCAAAAACTTTTTTAAAGCAAAGATTGTTATCTAACAAACTAAGCAGAGAAAACCTAACCTTCCTTCACTGTGAGGAGAATATCTTATGCTGGATAGAATCATCTTTTGGCACCGTGAATGATATAGGTGCACTACCTTTAATCAGGGAAACTTAACAGTAGGGTGTGTACAGTTTGAGAATTAACTTGGATTCTGAGGTAAGACTAATCTTTATAATGCATACCAAAATGAATTAGTAACAAATCCTTGCCATTAAAATCCCTGAATTAATGGAGGAATTATCCCCAAAAGTGTATGGTCCTTTTAATGATTTAGGTTATGTTTGGTACTTGCATTGATTACCATTCCCTCACTTGATTTAGTGCTACCTTCAGGTAACTACACTGAGTGACAACCCAAATGGTATCTAGTATCCCAGGAAGCCATATCATGCATGAGGTGATAACTTGATAACCAGATGTATGTTGGGTGATCTCATGGATTAAGGGGCCCATTGGATTAATATTTGAGGGAAGGTTGAGAGTTACTGCTTACATAGTACCACTCAAAGGGAAGGGAATGGTCATTCTCACCTAAAAATTTCTGGGCCAAGTACTAGCCTTATGCTCCTGATAAAGGGATTAAATAATAGGGAGATACATTCTGTAATTATTACCAACCACAGTTAAAGTAATATTGTATTCCTTGGCTGCATAACCATAAAGTGATTACTTCAGAGGCTGAGTCAGGATCTCAGTAAGGAGGAGCACACTTTTAGCCAAAATGTGCTATTATCGTAAGCAATGGGATCTGAGTGACATAGCTAGTACTGCCTTTGTAAAGCTCAATACAGGGAAAAATTTTCACAAACTATCAGTTTAATATATTCTTGGGTTACCTTCCCAGGATGATAACCAAGTTGCACTCCACCTGCCCATGGTGACCTCACATACATCCATTCCATGCCACCCCCCTCCCTTCCCTCCCCAGTTAAGGTGACACAAACAGAGGTGGGACTACTTGGGTCTATCCTAGGTAGTATGGTTTCTTTGTAGGTAGTATGTTTTTTTTTAGCTTTAATCATGTACCATTTTGCTGGGTAATTACCATTAAAGCTAGCCCTCCACTTGTAAGTCTGTGGGCCAAAATGCCCGTAAGTGTGTGTACTGCAGTGCATGGTTCCATCATCCATGTGAAAACATAGATTAAAGTGATAACCACTCTGTGACAGTGAGATGCTGTCTAGGCTCTTGCTGGTTCTGTCACTAGTGTCTTTCCTCAGTTGATTATGTA
This sequence comes from Birgus latro, assembly GCA_018397915.1. Classification (NCBI taxonomy): domain Eukaryota; kingdom Metazoa; phylum Arthropoda; class Malacostraca; order Decapoda; family Coenobitidae; genus Birgus; species Birgus latro. The sequence continues at coordinate 14,828 of JAGKTI010013871.1, forward strand.
TTGCTGAAAAGGGAGAATTTCTTAGATGTAAAGAAAAACCTACCAGATGAAATTGTTTTGCCTATATTTGATACTACCAAAGAGTTTTTGTTTCTGTTGGACTTGACACTAGAGATAAAGGTCACTTCAGGTGCTGTCAAAATGAAACCCAGCTGTTTGATGATATATTTTGGCACACTATAGAGGACAATAAGAAAGACCCATCAAAAATACTATGGAGATAAATAGAGATAAATAGATACAGCAAAAAGAAAACCATTAGCAGCCAGCATGTACTGGTAGTGAAGCCAAAAGTTGGCATTATCGCTTGGACAAATCATGTGAACCCAGACATTGTCAGTGATACCCTTGACTTGGTACCAGTTGATAGCTGCCTGAAGGCTGAAGCTGGTTAGCTTGTAATAAAATTTCCTTCAATGGCGGCCAAGAGTAAAACAAATAAATCATTGAAAAATCACTTTGATACCACTTACTGCATATCTGAGCCAAAGAAAATGGTTCCCAAAATAACTAACAGGCCTCTCTGAGGATGGACTCAGTGTCATTCCCAGCATTCTGAATAAGAATAAAATTTAGATGTTTTTTGATAGTGGTTCTACCATCAACCTTCTCGTCACAAGAATTATAAATAACAGTAATATTGTTGTCTTCAAAATAACCCTAGAATTGTGCTTCTCCTTCATAGAACAGGGCAATTACATTTGTTTATGTCTCACAAGATACTGGGTCTTTGATAGATTCTGGGTTAGTGTCATCACTGCCAGGGTTTTGGTCATACATCTGACAAGTGCACCAGATATCCAAAGTTGTTTTCAGTACTGGAGCCCATACATCTGAAGATTGTAGAAATGAAGACTCTCTCAAATGTTTAAATTGCTCTTCTGTAAGGCATGGAGAAACTTATTTTGATCCTCATTTGGTTACCCTTTTGTGCCACTAGTGTCCTTTGTCATACCATCCATCAGTCAGTCGACCAGTATGGAGAAACTCATGCAGTAGCCCTTGATATTTCTAAAGCTGTAGTCATCGTGTGGCACCATTCCCTGTTATCCAAACTCCCTTGCTATGGACTAACTTCTTTTGCTCCTCTGATTTCCTCATATCTCAGCGACAGAAAAAAGAGAGTAAAAGTAGATAATGTATATTCCAATTTCCACTCAATTAACGCCGGTGCAAGGATCAGTTATGGCACCAACCCGATTCCTAGTTCATGTAAATGATCTCTAATCTGTCACCAACAATCCCATCCATTCATGTACAGATGACTCAACACTTCACAGTTGATTCACACTCAAACACCCATTTACAAAGTTTAATAAGTCCTGTAATCCGAATGGCAGGGGATCGAGGGTCTTTCGGACTATTGGGAGGGACCTCTGAAAACATTAGAAGTATGTACAGTATACTTTATCTGTCTGTCTATTGCCAGACGCCTGAATCTCGCACAGGGTGGCCATAAACAAATCACCTCCATGTTGCTCTGTCCCCCGCCATTTCACTACCCCGTTCCCAACTCACACCCCCCTCTCATGTACCTCTCCACTCCATCCCTCCATCTCATCCTCAGCCTCCCCTTCTCTCTCCCCCCCTCCACCTCACTCACATACACTCTCCCCATCAGTCTTTCACTCTCCATATGCCCAAACCACCTTAACGTGTTTCTCCTAACGCTTCCTATCACGTCCACATCCACACCACAACGCTCCTTCACTTCCTCATTTATTAGTCTGTCTCTCCATGTGACTCCACATTCTCCTTTCAAATAACTCATTTCCACTACTCTCACTCTTGACTTCTGTCCTTTCAACAGGGTCCAAGCTTCACTTCCATATGTTAGAGCTGGTATCACAATACTGTCATGTAACAACTTTTTCACTTCCATGCTCACTTCCCTGTTTCTTATCACTGCTTTCAACGAACCAGCAACCTTCCTTCCCTGCTGCACCCTTTCAAGCACTTCACCCTCCAGACTTCCATCCTTACTCATCACACTGCCCAAGTACTTAAATGCACTCACATTCTCCATATCCTCCCCATCCAATCTCACTGTACATTCACTGGCTTCACTTCTCTCGAAGACCATCACTTTACTCTTCCCTACATTCACCTTTAGATTCCGTTTCGTACACACTCTCCCAAACTCATCTACCAAGCCTTGCAGCTCCCCTTCATCTTCACTCAACAACACAGTATCATCTGCAAACAACAGTACAGGGAGTTTCCAAACACTGCCCTCTCTCACTAGAGCCGCTCCAACATCCACTGCCCGACCTTGTATCTGTTTTATAACCCCATCCTTGTACAGACTGAACAACCATGGTGACATGACACATCACTAATTTCTGCCCAGGGATGCTCCCTTCCTACCCCTGTATACCCAGGGAAGAGGGGGGGGGGACGAAACAAGCTCCACCCGCCTCTACGCCAGCTCCCAACCCTCCCCCATACCCCTATCCATCCCCCCCAACCCATCATTCTGGCACTTACATCTCAAGCTGATTTCATGCTTAACACTCTTGGTCCCACTACTAATGCAAACATAAAACACTAGGATATGTTAAAAGTGTATAATATAACTATTAACACGCTGCAGCAAGAAATTAATGCATTATGTCATTGACTATAAAACAAAAACGTTAACAATGGCCACCTCAGGCCTCATGTGTTGGGTGCACTGCTTTGCAGTGCCTCGGGAATGGTCCAGGATAGTTTGTCACCTGAAAAGCACATAAATAAGATAGTTAGAGAGACATATAAACTCTTGACCAATATAAGAGTGGCATTTCATTACATGGATGAGGAGATGATGAAAAAATTGATTGTGGCCATGATCCGCCCCAGGTTAGAATATGCAGCAGTAGTGTGGTCCCCACACAAAAAGAAAGATATAACAAAGATTGAGAGAATACAAAGAACAGCAACCAAGATGGTCCCCAGTCTGGCAGATTTGTCATACAGAGAGAGGCTGGAAAGGCTGGATTTGCCTTCCTTAGAGGAAAGGAGAGAGAGGGGCGACATGATTGCAGTGTTCAGGACCATGATAGGAGTAGATAAAATTGACAGAGAAAATCTGTTTGTGTGGGATGAGAGGGTATCAAGGGGACACGGAATGAAACTAAAGAAGCCAAGCTGCTTGAAGGACGTCAAGAAATATAGTTTTCCATATAGATGCATAGACCTGTGGAATAGCCTGGACAAAGAGATCGTCCAGTCTAAAAACTTAAATGAGTTTACAGCAAAATTTGACTTATTGAGAAACAGACGGGACCCCACAAGCGTAGCTCATTTCCTGTATATCACAATTAGGTAAATACACACTGGAAACTCAAGATGTAAGGAAAGCCCCAGGACTGTATGGAATCTCTAATTGGGTACTGAAGAAATGCAGAGAACAACTGGCAGATAAGATTCACAGTTTAATTGTGTGTTCCCTGGAAGAGGGGAAAGTGCCTCGGGAATGGAAGAGGGCAAATGTGGTACCAATCTATAAGGGAGGAAACAAGGAAGGACCTTTGACAAAGTACCCCACCCAGTGTCCCTAACCAGCATGGTCGCAAAATTGTGTGAGAGAATCCTGAAAGATAGATGGATAAAATATCTGGAATGGATGAATATTTTGACTGAAAATCAGTTTGGATTCAGAAGTGGAAGGTCATGTGTTTTCAACTTATTGAGCTTTTACTCAAAGGCAATTGACGTGCTACAGGAGAGAGACGGTTGGGTGGATTGTGTGTATTTGGATCTGGAGAAGACCTTCGACAATGTACCCCACAAGAGTCTAATATGGAAATTAGAGCATATCGGAGGACTCAAGGGAAGCCTCTTGGAATGGATGAGAGACTTTTTGAGTGACAGACAAATGAGGACAGTAATAAAGGACAGGACATCTGGTTGGAGGGAAGTAAGTGGTGTCCCACTGGGCTCGGTGTTAGCACCAGTAATGTTCCTGATTTACATAAATGATATGGTAGATGGAGTGAACAGTTACGTAAGTCTGTTGCTGATGATGGAAAGATCTTGAGAAAGGTAGAGGTTGAAGAGGACTGTAAAATGCTACAGGAGGATCTGCATAGGATACATGATTGGAGCCAGATGTGGGATGAAATTCAACGCAAAAAAAATGTAAAATATTGGAAATGGGTAAAAGTACCAAGAGGCCATCATTGAATTATTTGATGGGTAATGAACCAGTTAGAAAAGCGAGAGAAGAGAAAGATTTGGGAGTGCTGCTCCAGGATAGTTTGTCACCTGAATAGCACATAAATAGGATAGTTAGAGAGACATATAAACTCTTGACCAATATAAGAGTGGCATTTCATTACATGGATCAGGAGATGATGAAAAAAATTGATAGTGGCCATGATCCACCCCAGGTTAGAATATGCAGCAGTAGTGTGGTCCCCACACAAAAAGAAAGATATAACCAAGACTGAGAGAATAAAAAGAGCAGCAACCAAGATGGTCCCCAGTCTGGCAGATTTGTCGTACAGAGAGAGGCTGGAATGGCTGGATTTTCCTTTCTTAGAGGAAAGAAGAGAAAGGGGCGACATGATTGCAGTGTTCAGGACCACTATAGGAGTAGATAAAATTGACGGAGAAAATCTGTTTATGTGGGATGAGAGGGTAACAAGGGGACACGGAATGAAACTAAAGAAGCCAAGCTGCTTGAAGGACATCAAGAAATATAGCTTTCCTTATAGATGCCTAGACCTGTGGAATAGCCTGGACAAAGGGATCATCCAGTCTAAAAACTTAAACTTATTGAGAAACAGAGATGGGACCCAACGAGCATAGCTCATTTCCTGTATATCACAATTAGGTAAATACAATTAGGTAAATACACACACACACACACACACAGGTCGTAGAGGGAGAGAGACGTAGCTGCTTCTGGACCGAGGGGAAATAATCGCAGAACTAGCAGCGAAAAGGAGATAGCCTATTGTGATTATGTGGTTGAATGCGTGAGTGGTGGTCCCGTCGGATATTAGTTTTAAAAAACGCAAGTTTCGGCCCTAAAAATACAAGACAGTGTGAAAAAGAAAGTTTCCATATGGTTGTATCATGGCGGAGAGAGACGGAAGATTGTTTACAACTGGCGAGGGGGAATTTGTGGGCTTCACCGAGCTAAATGTAGGCAAAGGAAGTGATAAGCTGCAAGAAACAAGAGTAGCAGGAGTAGAGAAAACGGCGGAGAGGAATGTCCAGGAGTTAAAAAAGGTATGGGAAGTAATTAAGCAGCTGCAGGAACGGACCATAGAGCAAGAGAGAGAGATCAAAGTCCTACTGAATAGACTGGAGAAAGTTAGCACACGTAGTGAGGAACAAGAAAAAGAAGTTACAGAATTAAAGGCGAATAACAAATCTGCATCAAATGAAATAAAACAGCTGAAGAGGGAGAATAAGAGGTTGGAAGAAGAAAGGGACAGAATAAAAAGTAAGCTAGATGAATACGAATCAAAATCGAGGAGGCAAGATGATCATATTCAGGAAATTAAGGAGCAACGTAGGGGGTGGAAGAAAATACAGGAGGAAGGAAATGTAAATTTGAAGGAAATCATAGAACAACAAAGTAAGGAAAAAGTGGAGAAGGAAGTGGTTAGAGTACTAAGAAGTAGAGAATCTCTGGTCAGGGATATAGCAGACAAGAAAAAATGTGTGATAATTTCAGGAATAAAAGAAAAACGAATGACAGTAAGATCTGAAAGAGAGAGAGAGAGGAACTGAGCAAGGCTAAAGAAATAATATCAGTGGTTATGGAAGGAAACAATGAAGCCCAAGAAGAGATTGAAGAAGTGTTTAGGTTAGGAAAGTACGAGGATGGTGGGGCAAGGCCCTTGAAAGTAAAGTTTAAGTCCCAAGTAATAGTGAATGAAATCATAAGTAGAACGTGGAAATTGTCAGAGAAAGAGGGGTTTAAAAATGTTTGGATTAGGAGAGATGCAAATGAAGAGGAAAGAGCTAAATTAAAGGAGTTAGTAAAGGAAGCAAAGATAAAAAACGAACAACGAACGGAGAAAGAGAAGACAGAGTTCTATTGGAGAGTTATGGACCAGAAATTGGGAAAGTGGTACCGACAGAAGGAAGGAGAGACGAGAGAATAAAAAACGATGAAAAAAGTTTGAAAGTGGCGTACACAAACATTGATGGACTAATATCGGCAAGGTTAGAAATCAATGATTTTTTGAGGGCACACGAACCTGATGTTATGTGCTTTGTAGAGACTAAATTGAAAGAAGATATTGATATTCATATGGGAGGTGGGAAATACAAATTAAGGAGAAGAGACAGAAAAGAAAAATTGGGAGGAGGAGTGATGATAGCAGTGAAGGACAATATAAACGTAGATACTGTGGAAATTGCAGAGGGCAGGGCCGAAGCCATAAATTTGAAACTAGAAACTGGGGAGAATGATAAGAGAGATATGGCAGTGGTATATGTTCCCCCTAAGACGAGAGCATGGAATGACGATGAATACCAGGAGATGTTGTCAGACATGGTTAGTTATCTACAGAAAGTGATCGAGAAAAGCAACAATATAAACCTAATGGGTGACTTTAATTGTAAAGAGGTGAACTGGGAGGAATGGGACTCGGGAGGCAGCGAAGATTCGTGGGGCACTAAATTGTTAAATATAGCAATGAATAATGTAATGACACAGTGGGTTAAAGAAGAGACACGATTCAGAGGTGATGACACACCAGCAAGATTAGATTTGCTACTATCCAAAGAACCTGATGTAATTGAATCATTAAATTATCTGTGTCCTATAGGAAAAAGTGATCATGTGGTCATTGAGTTCCAGATGATAATAGGGAACGTGGTGCCAAGAGATGAGCTTTATAGGCAAGGAAGATACAACTTTGGGAAAACAAACTTTGCAGAATTGAGAAAATTTTTTGAATATGCGGACTGGAGAAAATTCAGAGAAACAAGAGAGATACAGAGGAAGTGGGAAATCTTTTTAGACCTCTACAATCTGGGAGTGGAAAAATATGTGCCAAGAGTAAGTGGGAAAGAAAACAGGAAAAAGGTTTGGTTTAATAGAAGGTGTATAATAGCGAAAAAAGAGAGGGACATGGCATGGAACAAATGGAGAAAGAGAAGTAATATCAGAAAAAAGGAAGAATATAAAAGAACTAGAAATGAATATACAAGAATACATAGAGAGGAAGAAAGGAACTTTGAAAAAGGTATAATTGACAAATGTAAGGATGAACCCAAATTGTTTTATAGATTTGTTAATGGCCTGGACCTGGGTCTGTGCAATGGGTCGGGCCTTTGGAATGTTTACCCCCCATTATCTTACCGACTATGACTATGAACAAAAACAAGCACCAAAGCAAGCCTGACGACAGCAAATCACCCAGGGGGTTTAGGGTGGGTTCGTGGAATGTGGGAAGTTTGAGAGGAAGAGCAGGGGAAGTTGTTGAGGCATTTAGTAGGAGGTGGGTGGATGTGGCATGTCTGCAGGAAGTCCGGTACAGGGGTGGATGAGCCTGAAAGATTGCTGGGAAGGATTGCTACTATAAGCTGTTTTGGCAGGGGGGAACTGACGGATATGGGGGTGTGGGTGTGTTGGTTGCGGAGAAATGGGTGGAGTATGT
>JAGKTI010013872.1:0-22431 GCA_018397915.1 Birgus latro
ATCTTCCTAGCACAGTACGTCAGGACAAATCGCTACGTTCTTAGGTGCAAATAAGAAGTTCATTGTACGAAGGCTTGGTCTCTCACCATTTGTGGATAAACTAAGCTTAATGTTATCAATCGATCAGTATTGAGAGGTTGTTTTAGGCAGTTCAGCAAGGTTTACTGTAACACAAAAACTCATCTGCTGTCATATCTCACTCTGTGTGCCGCCCACTGTATCACGGAATTATCTGAACCTAACCACCAGTACCTTCACCTGTCCACTGATTAGCCAAAGTATTGTTTTATGTTATTCTTGCTGTCACTTGACGTTTTTCATTCAACTTGTATTATAGTTTTCGAAGTGGGAGGATAACTTGCAGCCTACATTAACCGCTATTTACAACCAGGGGTCGTTCTGTGCTGAATGAAATAGTTTAGTGTTAGCATGGGATGAACTACAAAACTAAAAAGGCAGCATTTGCGGACATATACATGACATTTTCCCCAAATTAACCTCTTGTATGTAAGTACAATCTAAGACAGAAGTATCTTCTCAAAGTTTGACGAATATACTGTATAGCGAAAAAATCGAACCATGTGATAGGGTGTTCATTGTATTTCGCCAGGTGTAAATTTTCTTTAGACGGAACTGGGAAGCTTGATGTGTCTTAGGTTGAATATGTATTTTCTTGTAGTTGTAACTTGTGTGAAATAACTTACAGGACAAACGCTAGAGGACACGTTGGAATCAGCCTCACCCCGCACCATATTTAGTCTTACGAGACTTACATCGAATATCAGATAGCTGTCGTTAGTTACTTGCACAGTAAGTTTCAAGCCAGTGGACCCAGAAATAGTCGTGAGGACGTGAAAGCAGGCACTAGTAAGAATAAGAAAAAGAACCGGAGAAAAAAAATCCCTTCAGGAAAAGTATACACATCATTGTGTTGGAGTGGCTGGCCCCATAGCGACGGCTGATAACATGCTGTAATTATATAGTTTACTCCGGTACACGACACACCATCATACTTGCCACAGGGAAACTTCCCGTCATTCAAGGGTCAGCCCCTCGCATCCGCTGGCGTCATGTTTATGTTAAGTCCTGTTATCATCGTATGGCTTTGTCGGGTTAAGGGAGTTTTTTTTTTTTTTTTAAGTGGAGTTGTTAAGATACAGCCGTCATGAACCGCTTAATTTCTAAGGGATTCTCCTAAGCTGAATAAAATCGTCAGGAGTAACAAGAAAATATTTAAAAATGTCACTTCGTTGAAAAGTTAGCCTCTTCTCTACTAATAATTGCCCACGCCTTTACCAACCTACCTCAGAGTCATAAATCTGCCAACCCACCAGACTGCATAGCCTTTTGAATGTTCCACCCTCATTTACTTAACCCATTCAGTCCCATCACGTATTTTTAAAATCTTATTACAGTCCATGAACGATTTTGTACGGTTTGGGGAGAGTAATCAGATTGTGAAGGGCTTATAGAAGACTGTTTCCAATTCCGTCAGTTAAAAAAAAAAAAAAATCTCAATCAAATAATGTAATCTTGGTGTGGGAAGAGTAAAAAGTACGTCATCGGGCAGAAGAGATTAATGCCTACTTACCTCAAACTGTGGTACCTACTTACCTGCTGCCTCCCTGCCTGCATACTGAACTGCCTGCTTCCATCTTCCAGAATACTAACCTGCCTCCCCTTCATCTTCACATGCCTAAGTACTTACACACTATCTACCTGCGTTCTCAGCTCCTTACCAAATATCCATTCAGTAGATCTACTACCTACTTAACTACTTTTGTTTTCCAGTACTCTGATGCTATCTACCTACCAGCCAATCAACCTACCTACCTATCTACTACACATCCACTCTCCTATCTACCCCTGCCTGCCTACCCTATCCACACCTCTACCTAAACCTATCTACCTGCCTGCGTACCAACCAACCAACCAATCAACCTACCTACCTACCGACCTACCAACCCACCCACCTACCAACCCACCCACCTACCTACCTACCCATCAATGGTCACCTAGTTCCACAAGTAAGCACACTAGGAAGCGGATATGAGTTTACATTAATAAACCTTGCACGTGTGCGTGTAACGGGACGTGTGTGTGTGTGTGTGTGTGTGTGTGTGTGTGTGTGTGTGAACCTTCCCTTCTCTCCCTCTTACCCCCACCGCGTCTTATCTTCTTATATCTCAGTCGGTGCACTTCTGAGCAAGTATTTCGAGTTAATTGAATCTTTTGAGCAATACTGAAAAGATAAAAAGTAGGAAGAAAGATTATATTATTTTTCCCGCGTGGCTGTATAACCTCCAGTATTTACTTATTTACTTTTTATTCTGTACAAAATTACAACATTGAGAGGGGCTCAGGTGAATTGATACTGTAGTCTCTTTAGTTTAACTTGACCTGGATACACCATCTCTCCATCTTAATGCTGAGCTGTAACAAGAAATTAGCACAAGAGGAAGGTGCTAGTTACGGAAAAGTGTTATGGAAAGGATGTAGAGCCGTAGCATTGTCGCATTCTGCAACTGAGCTTCGGGAAATAAGGTGCAAAAGAACAAAAATCTCCGCCAACTAAAGGTAAATAAACTGCAGAACATATTGACCCTCCTGTAAAATCGTGAGCCTTATTTCCCATTCACACTCTGTCCTCATCTCAGACCGAGAGGCAGTATTGTGGCGATACTACTTGTACTCCAGCTTGGCCAAAAATTCCATCTTCCCATCGTGAATGCTGAGTCGTAGCAATAGATTGACACTAGAAAATGATGCTAGTCACGAGGAACTGCAGTGTAAAGGACGTAGAGCTGTAGTATTGTCTTTTTCTGCTACTGAGCTATGTAATATAAGCAGCAAAAGGACGAAAATCTGGGCCAAGTAAAAGGCAGTATAATTTTTTGCGCCAAACGAAACCTGTTGTTGCTCTCCTTATTTTACCCAAACTTGCATAGCATTGCCATCCCTCCATTTTTGCGAGTGCTTGCGTAAAAAGACCTGTATACACCCCAAGGTGATCTAGTATTCTGTACGTGATCGATTCCGGCCTTATTTATGAGGTTGCGTCATGAGTTTATGGGGGCTAAGTAATTCTATAGCGCGTTTACCACTACAACCTCACCCTAACCTCTTTCACTTACTTCATGCCAAAGTGCCGTCAGACTGGAGGGGCTTATTGATTACACTAACCAAGGAAACTTACGAATCCTGCAAATCAGGATGGTATTATTTTCGGCACCTCGACCTACTGTATAGTCTTATACCATTGCGCGAGATTCAACCTGCGCGCGCGCACGCGCTTTAACTGCTCCTAGGGCATTTGATGGAATGGAACGAAACTTCCCAGATGAGTTCATCTAGTTGCTAAGAAGGTCTTCCAGTATACAGTATACAATTTTCCAACTATGATTTTTAGGGGGATCAGCCCCCCCCCCCCACACACACACACACCAAGTTAAAAATTCTCAGTAGTGAAAGGAGAGCAATTATGGCTTTGATGTCTTCCAACATGTACAGTGGACTGTCATCCATAATGCGATATTTTTGGAGCGTGTCCCCCTCCTCCCCCTTCTGATTCTTGGAGAGGGTCAGCCTCATCCCAAAAATAAAAACAATCAGAAATAGGCGAAAGTAAGTACGTGAATTTCAACGAAATCGGCGCACATATGGCTGGATGGGATATGCGTTTTCCGTGTTTTCTCTGAATGCACAAGAAGAAGCTGCACATCTACTTTATTAATACCCCTTAACTAAGATTCATCGATTTCATGCCACCAAGACTTTATATTCAAGTTGTGGGGGTGGTCCATTGCAGTCTGATGAAAACAAAACAGCTGCAGTTCAGTATGATAGCATCTTGTAACGCAGCAGTTTCTGTAGCAACACCCTTAGCCCGAGGACGTCATTTATACTTTATTCTTGCAACCAGACGATTTTATTAAGCTAAGGAGAGTTCAGTAAAATCTAATTCCTCATAGGCCAGTAATTTATGATAGATTATAATCGTTTGACGAGGGAAGTAATTGCTCGTGTGACTTGCCACAGGTTTTAATTCTAATCGTTTGACGAGGGAAGTAAGTGCTCGTGTGATTTACCACAGATTTTAATTTTCGTGTCTTGTCAACTTGATATTCGCTCTTATTTCATTTACGAAGTGTTTAGTAGGTACATAAGAGACGGCAGCCTTATAATACAGTTAGTCTTATGCAGGGGTTAAGCCACTGGGAGTTCATATGTATTGCCCATTGTGTGTGAGACCCGTGTTGTGTACGTGGTTGACTTTGCCCCGTCGATTATGCAGCGTCACACCTTTATCAGCTCGTGATAACACCAACTCAGTATGATGGCATCTTTTAGAATAGCAGGCTCCTTATTAAGTCTTTGATTCGCGTGACTTTTGTAGTACATTCTTGATGCTTTCAGACGATTTTACTCAGTTTATAAAAGGGATTATTTATTGAAGGCTACATCTTATCCCTCCAGTTTGAAAAGCCTACCTACCTACCAACCTACGAGTACCTTCCTGCCTACCCAGCCATTCACAGCCCACCCATTCATTACCTACTTACATATCCACTCACACATCCACCCACTACCTACTTACATACTGAACCATTCACTGCACATACTTACCTCCTACCGACCCAGACACTACCAGCTACTTGCTTACCAACCCCTGCCCTTCATTATACCTACTTAACATCCTGGTCACTCATTTTCTGCCCACCTACCTACCCACCTATCCAACCACTCACCATCAGCCTACCTACCCACCCGCGCACCCACCCACTCATTTACTACCTACCGTCTCACTAGTTAGTCTGTATCTACTTACTTGCCTACTTACAGACACCCTTACCCGGCACTAGCGGAGAAGGCTGGTGGGGAGCTGCTGAGGAGGGTCGTGTCGGTACTTCAGAACATTGCCATATTCGGTGCCGCCATCCCCTTCATGCTTCTCGGTAAGTAGGTCTGTCAGTAGGGGTGCCAGTTTTGTAAGTAGGTGTGTCAGGTTTGTAAGTAGGCGTCAGGTTAGTAAGTGGGTATTTCAGGTTTGTAAGTAGGTGTGCCAGGTTTGTAAGTAGGTGTATCAGGTTTGTAAGTAGGTGTGCCAGGTTTGTAAGTAGGTGTGCCAGGTTTGTAAGTAGTTGTCAGGTTTGTAAGTAGATGTCAGGTTTGTAAGTAGATGTGTCAGGTTTGTAAGTAGGTGTTTCAGGTCTAAGTAGTTTGCTTAGGTCTGTAAGTAGATGTTTTGACAGCTCTGTAAGTAGACATGTTGATCGGTCTGTTTGTAGGTATTTCAGGTGTGTAAGTAGGTGTTAGGTCTTTAAGTAGTACTGTGAAGTCTGTAAGTATGTTAGTAGGTTCGCAAATAGGAATGTCGTGTGTATGTGTGACAGGTGTGTAAGTAGGTTTTATGTCCTTAAGTGTGTCATGTGTGTAAGTAGGTTTGCAAGTAGCTGTTAGATGTAAATAGGTGTGTCAGGTCTGTGAGTCGATGCGTCAGGTCTGTAAGTATGATATCAAGGATGTAAGTAACTGTGTCAGGTGTGTAAGTAGGGCTGTGAGGATAAGCAGGTTGTATTTTAATTAGTTAGGATTGTTAGAGTGGGGTGTTAGGAGTGTGTTACGAACTAGAATAGGTTAGGGTAGGAAGGAATTACAACAGAAGGTTAAGCTATTGTGTTCATTCACATCTACATGGCAGAAATTTTCAACCTCTTGCAGCTTATTTTACGTGGTGGTGCATCCGTTCCATAGCACTTTACCATGTCTAGTACCAGATTCTAGTGTTAATGTCTTGTTGTAGTTCAGCATTGCAGGAGAGACGGCAGCTTTTCGCCTAGTCAGAGTGAGCAGAGTATAAGAGCGTGGCATTGTACTCCTTCTTCCCCAGCCCGTTTAAGAGATGGTGTGACGGTTGTTGGGGGTGAATCTATGTGTTGCGAGTTTTGGCTGAAGGGTGTGTGGTAAGCTAAGGGTATGAGACGTGAGTTAGTTAGGGATTTAGGAATCGGCTACTTTGAATGTGGTATGCACCGGCTTTTTAAGAATGAATTGTGTGGAGTACTGGATTAAGAAGTCTAAGGATACAGTACTAGGAATGTTGCATGAGATAGGTTAAGTTAGACTAGATTACTTAGGTGTGTTGTTTGTACGGAGTTAATTAGGTTAGGTTAGTTACGTACGAGTATAAACCAATAATAAGCTAATTCAAATGTGCAGTGAGTTAATCCTTTCTTCCCAAACGTCCGAGACCCCTCAGGAGTTGGTGTAACTGGTGTCTGGAGTGAACCTTTCCTTTTGTGAATAGCTAGGACTGTTAGATTAAGTTCCCAGGATTATGGTATTAGTTCAGACTGGAAGAATAAGGTATTTGGATGTGACAGTAGTTAGAACGAGAAGAACGATCCACTTGGAGTATGGTTTAAGGAACTACGAGAATCAGTTACTTAGAGTATGGTATGAGTTAGGTTAGGACAGTATTGGCATGTATAAGAACTACATCTAAAATTTTCATTAATCTAAACTTTCTTCCCCAGCGTCTGAGACCCTTCAGGAGTTGGTATGGCGGGTGACTGGGCTGAACTGGTCCTTCTGCTACTGGCTCCTGGTCCTCACCCTCGCCCTCACCCCACTCCTCTGGCTTGGCACGCCCAAGGACCTAGGGTGAGCCACGGATAAGGCCGTATTACAAGTGACTTTGGAAATATCGTAACACCACCTCCTTAGCGATTCATTGTGCACATTACGCCTAAATTTCCTCGTGTATATTATTGATGGAAATGATGTCGATATTAAAAGGATTTAAATTACATAGGAGAGAATGTTAAAGGTGTAAATAAATCGCTTAGGAAGAGATACTACGAAGCCTCTTGTGCCACTTATAGTACGACCGTGACATACAATAGTAACAGTGGCGACTTGGTAGGAACGGAACGGAGACTTGGTACCGTAGGCATTTAACTGTGGGAAAACTCTAGAATTTGAACATCGGCTTCTTCACAACATCCCTCACGTCTGCCTGTGTCACATTGCAGGCCCCCATGTGACTCCTCTGCATACCTCCAAAACCAAATAATTTTCCTACCGCCTTCCTCTTACCATTCCCATTCATCGGTCCTTCAAAATATTTATTTCCTCAAAAATAGTTACTGCTATCTACCCCTTACTCCACTCCCCTTTATGTATTCGTTTGCGTTCATCCCCCACATTTTTCACTTTTTTTTTTTTTTTTTTTTTTTCGTCCCCCGCATTTTTCTTTTTTTTTTTTTTTTTTTTTTTTGCGTCCCCGGAGTCTGCATTTTTCGCACCACTTTCCAAGACTGTCTCCTATTTCAGCGTAGTTTGCATTCATTACCCTTTCAGAATCATCATTTACCCTTTTCTTTTTTTCTCCCTACTGTGGTAATCATTTTGCGTGTTTCCTACTACAGTCCCTCCTTCTTTCATGTATATTCCTTTATTACATCCAGTCTAGCCACTTCTTCCTCATCTCTTCCACTGCTTTTTCGACCTCTGTTTCTTATCAACTTGTAGCCTTTTTACTATATACTGTACTATCCCCGCAACACCGCACACAGGCCAGTATTCTCGACATCTTTTCCTTAGCTATATATTTTCCTAACTACCCATTAATCTTCCCTTTTGCCTCTCATATCTTTTTAATATCGACATACATTGAATGAATAACACACAAGAATGGAGCAGATACAACAATAAACGGGTCAGGAAGAGATGTTAGTAAGCTTCCCAACCGCACAAGAATACCGTTCACAGTTGTAGCATTCCTGATCAGTTTCTGTACACACATTACAAGTTTTCCCAAATAATATTGCTCCCAGTTACTTGACCTAGCCCATTCATTAAATCAGCATGGTACTTATCTGTCGCTGCTTCATTTCTCAGCTTCTCCTCTTCCAGTATTTTACCTGAACACTCCTCTCATTCGTAATTCCATCACACCTCTGAATTTACCTTGTATACCGCAGTCATTTGATCTGATAAACCTCCACATTGTCCTATCACAACCCTCGTAGCAGCAGCACTCCCAGACATCTTCCTCTCTACAAGCATGTGTTCTGTCAGGTTTCATTCATTATTTTCTCTAGTCTCTCCGTATCACGTGTACTTTCCCATTTACTTGTAGATCTGCCGTTACAAATCCTCTTTATCTACTGTATATCTCATCATTCCGCATGGTAGGTCTCCCCTCCTCATCTTATGGACAGTTTATGAAGAGAACAGTTCATTAGGTGATTTGCAACTGTAGCCTTTTCTGTATGATGATTTTAAATTTGCTGTTAAATCTCTTTTAATCAGCCTACAGGAAACCGAATGGCAATGGGGAAAAAAAAAAAAAAAAGTCTCGTTAGTAACTGTTTCATTGTGGTGACAAATTTATCTTTACGGTTTTTAAATTCTGTGACCATGCATGTATGTACCCCCCCCCCCCCCCCCCGCACCCATCGGTAGTGGGTGCCGAAAAGCTCTAGCACCGCCGATATGCCCTCAACATGTAGTGTGGGCAAGTTTTATTTCTGTTATTATTATTATTATTATTATTACTATTATTATTATCCTTTTTATAGTCAACCCTGGCCTGGTGCCTGGGATATTCCTTATCCTAGGCCAGCATCTAGCCAAGGCTAACGAGTCCAGCGTACCTTCCCTTTCAGCCACTCCTACATCACGTAGCCAATACCAGCGCTCAGTTAGCAACGGTATTGTCTTTCCTGTGTCACCAGTTGAGCCTGAGGATTCCCTGGGTAGATCCCCACCACCAGTCACTTGACCTTTTGTGAGTTTAGGACTTCAAGGATGTTCAGTATATCGACAATGGTTTTCGTAATACTGGCTTAAATTGCGTTTGAAGCAGATAAATATCGTGTGAAAATAGCCCCGACAGTGTCAGGTACTTGCTGAACATTGTGATGCTTTGATTCAGCCGTAAATAAGGAAAATAAAGTATCTCAAACACTGAAAAGATTGACGTTCATCGATATTGTATTTTATTAACAGCTAAATCGAAACATAACATTGTTCAGCAAATACGTTATATTATGTCAAAGCTATTTTCACACAGTATTCTAATTTAAACGCGATATATCCGAACACTATGAAAATTATCAGTGTCGATATTTTGAACTTCTTTCTAGTCCCAAACTCGCAAGTACTGAGTTCTGTTTAACTTACGGGAAATTGATGATAGTGAAGAGGTTAAAAAAAAGTCTTCATTGGCCCCTTCGATGCGATTGTGTTATATTTCTTTATAGTTGCCATCATATATTAATAAGCTTAGTGGAGACCACACAAGGTGAAGAGGTTACTATACGGGTGAATGAGCGTCTTGATAAGAGTTAGATAAGGGTACGGCTGTAGAGATAAGACTGGCCTGACGCAACGTGAGGAAGAATACAGCTTTGTGTGTGGGTGGCAGTAAGGAACGGGATTCACAAAGTAACTTAGAATTCCCCCTTGTAGGTGCCGTCGTCGTCGTCGTCGTTGTAGTAGTAGTAATAGTTGTGTTGTTGTTGCTGTTTTTGTCTCATCAGAACGTGAACGTGGTGGACTGTAGGCTGAAGTTGCCGTTCACCGCTTGAAGGCGTCCCTCTCCAGCACCAGGTCACAAGTAACCAAGAACCATAAGGGAAGCCGGTGGTGCAGTGGTAGCATATCCAGCTGGCAACTGGAAGACATCGAAGTTTATTCTCGGGCCGGTTAGACTGTTGGGCAAAGTATGTTTCTTTTTTGTCTCTTCAAAAATCAGAGCAGTTGGAACCTGAATGCAGATTCGATTGTTGCGTGTCGTTATATTAGGGGAAGATTGAGGCCTGGCAAAAGCCGACTGTGTGCTTTAATGGGCCTCGTGTAGTCAGTATGCATTATCCCAAGCCTTATCAGCTTACATGGCCACATTCATTACTCCCGTGTTGGGGTGAAGGTTTCGTAGGTCGTGTCCACACCAGATGATGGCTGGTGCATCACTGTAACCCATACAAGTGGCCCCATTGGATGCGGGCGGGCGCAGGCGAGAAGTTCTATGGGTTACAGTAATGCAGAACTCCAACTAAGTTGAATAAAATTGCATGGTAGAAGCCTCGATAAGCAGAAATTAACGACCCCCTTTCTTTAGGGGAAGCAGCCTAGGTATATAGATAGAAAGGATTGAAGGGGGGATTTATTTATTTTACCTCTGAATTTTTTAATATTAACTGCCTTTTTTCCGCACCCACAGGGACGGACAAATACAGTGCTTGTCCCTGACTGTGTCACCCATTCAGTCACTCAGTTATTGCGCTTTTTTAAAAACCTTATGAGGTGTGTGTTGCGAAAGCGAATTTTTGTACAGTGGTAGACTTCTACCCGGGCCAAGTTTGGGCAGGATGGGAGCCTTGGTGGTCGCCTTTCATCCTTAAATAACGATTCTTTCCTTCTGCACCATAGCAGGGGTGGCTGCAACTATCAGAAGTGTCTTTTGTCTTGATTACTGCTTGCATTGTAGTTACGCGGGTGGGTGGAGGGTCATTGGTAATGGTAACTGCCCTGACCCCTACCTCACTCGTCATGGAAGCCCCTCCCTCCTTTTTCCTCGGTCCCAGGCAATATATGTTTTTACTGACTCTAAGCATTCTACACTGATGTAACTGAATTCTGAGACTAGTTCTGATTTCCGTTTATACTAAAACTCTGAGCCTATGTGTGGGGGGAATATCGACGCCCACAATTTTTCACCTCACTGTGTCCTATTCAGTAGAGTTTTTATTTCTTGATTCTAACACTCGTTTTTGTGCAGCGTGGTGACATGGGTGGGTGGAGGATCAGTACTAGTCGTGACTGCCCTGACCCTGGCCTCCCTCATCATGGACGCCCCAGACACCTACCAGCCCCCTCCCGAGGTGCCTACATGGAGTGCTGCCGCCTACTGTTTCGGGGCCATCGCTTTTCAGGTGGGGATGTAATTTTTAGGCTGTACTTTCGTCGGTTTAGGAGACTTTCTGGCACTTCTTTCTTATCACTTTATTTCTGTATTTTGCCCGTTAATACAAGTGGACACATTTTCCATTAGTAACATACGAGAAGATTATCAAGGTGTGATGTGTAGAATAAATCGCTAAGGAAGATGTGTACTGAATTCTCCAAAACCACATAAAATATGACCCTCAGTTAGATACGTATACAGGGACAGAAGTTCGCCTGCTGTGCCACTGCGTCAGCTTCACACTTACAGCTGATCCATCACTTTCCTTCCTGACGCATTATATTAAAAAGTACGTCATTAATGGGCATACATGTACCAAGTCTTTTTCAGCCTAATATTACCCATCAGAGGAAATTGAGAAGTAGAACAGGTGAAGTATTGGTGGACATTTTCCCCAGAATGTACGGTCGCGAGCCATAAGGTCGTGTTATTAATACTGTATGCGCAAAGGTTTAGGCAAGCCGTACAGTTATGATGATTAATTTTAATACACTTCTCTGGATAGGAAGTGAGGAACTGGTTATACTGCATTCCACTTTACGAAATACATACGTACGCCACCTTGCTTTAGTTGCCAAATTGAATTTCAGTACTGATGTCAAAAAGTGTGTGTGTGTGTGTTTACACGTTCCCCTTCGAGATTTCAGGTTTCGTAATATGGTACTCAAGCACTTCATTATACAACTGAGGGCAAAGGGGTGGACAAGCTGCATAGTTTTTACGATAACTTCTGAAGCACGGAATGGTGATAGAACATGTCTTGTCTAGTATCCTTGCTGAATACACTGCACTGGGGATTCAGGCATAGCTATATATTTATCTTCCTGTCATGCAGTCGCTTATTCCCCCATCCAAAGCGTAGGGGCTGCAGGTGTGCACTGTACATATAATGCGAAGGTAGCCAGTCGCTTAATACTGAGTGGTGATGTATGAACAGTAAACCCCAACCCTCCCTCGGATATAAAGCCTTATGGGCCCCATCCAGTTGGAGCACCTTAACTCAATAGACCACCAGGCGTCCATTGCGCCATATGGTTACCACCCAAAGTAATAAAAGATTTCTTGGGTTACAAAAAACATTTGGCTTGTTACTAATAGAATGTAACTTAAAGTAGCTCTGCATCAAGTGAGTGGATGGTGGGAACCTCTCCTACCTGACTCATCTAACAATTGCAGATGCTCCATTAATGACCGTCAGAATTTAAGAGCTTGCATACACTTTCCCGCACTCAAATTTAACCTCTTTAATCCGGTGACGTTTTTTTTAATGTATCCTTGCTATTTACGGACGATTATGATCAGCTTAGGAAAGACCTCGTATTCAAGGTACATGTATTAGTACAGGCCAAGTCTAATGCTTCCAGTTCGAAAAAAAAAATGTGTGAAGCTGTATAGAATCGGCTGTAGATAGGGAGAGTAAAATAAATTGTACGTAACGAGATTGAAGTACATATTAACACAGCCGATATAGTGCGTCACCTTTTAACCTGTACTGCCTGGCGTCGTGTATTTCCCATCAGGCCCCACAAAACACGGCTTGAACATTAGAGTACAGCTCCTTACCCATGCAGGCCTGCTACTACAGTACAGTACATAAGGACACAAGCTCGTCAGATATTTCCACCTCTTCTGTCTCTCACTTTCCTTCGGCTGTTAATATTCCCAAACTTAGAGAAGGTTGGTATGATTCTCTGCTGTCAGATGATGCTCTTTGCTATGACATGTCAGAGAGGGGATTGGCAGACTTTCCCTAACTGTGATGCAGACTCAGTGGAATACTAGGCGAACTTTTGTCTGTGACTGTAAGTAGTACAGGAGGTTAGGTGACATCATCATTACATAATAGTTTTGTTTATTCCTTTGTAGTGATTATTCTTTGCAGTTATTTATCCCTTATTTTGCAGTTTGACATTCACACATCTGTTTTATTTATTCGTTCGTAGTGATTGTTTTTGCAGTTAAACCTCCCGCATCTTGCAGTTTGACATCCACCCAGTGATCCTGACGATACAGATGGACATGAAGCAGCGTCACCGCCTACCCCTCGCCCTAGCCATCGCTTTTGCCGGTCAGTCTCTTAGCACCGTACTATCATCACCTTAGGAGGCCTTCTAGCACCTCATCCTTAGCGATTTATTTTACATATTACACCTTATTATTCTCTTGAACATTTGTATCGTTTGAATATTGTCGTATTACATAATAATACATACGAATATATTACGGTTATGTTATTTAGCAACTACAGTATATCGATTAACCCCTTCGTCGCGATGACGTACTTTTCATTTTAATCCAGCGCTACCATTTTATTGTACTTTAAGAGGGATGCTTAATAGTAAAGTTGTTAATAAAGGCCATATACTGTATATGTAACATCTCTGGGCAAAAAAAGTCTCCCTAAATTGGATAAAAAACGTTGTCATAGCAAAAAACATTAACAGGTGCAAAGCTACTAGATAGATAGTTTACTGGAGTGAAGCATCTCTTTCGAAAATGTTTAGCGAAGTTAGCGAGTGGCTGACGGACAGGCTTACTCCCAGAGATGCTCCCGTATGTAAAAAATACCACATGGACTGACGAGGTTAAGCTTGTTCTGGTTACCGCTAGATACTTTGATTCAGCTGATAGAAACCCCAACCTTGCAGTTAGGAACTATGTCAGGTTGCCTAGATTTGATGTTACTGCAGTATTTTATACTTGCTGTCACAGTGTTGTTGTTCTTATTATTATTATTATTATTATTATTAACTTTCTCCGGTTGAGGAAATGTCCCTCAAACGGGTAAGAGTTATCTGTGAAATACTTGAGGAAGGGAAACTTGGAGTGGCAGGAAACTGTGGTGACACTGAGCCGTAGCTGTTTTTGTGGATGAACTGTGGGACTGAGTATCAGGCTGGATATACGATAGATAAGCCTTTTTTAGATGCTGGTAAACATTTAAATATGTACTTTGTTACAAACTGACTGTGTAGCTATGTGCGTATTTAAGTGGGTGAAGAACCGATTTGTAGAGTGGTGGTAGTTTTGATGCGATTTTAATCAAACTTCTTGGAAGAGCTTCAGTGAAGGTTAGCCAAGGGGTTGACCTATTGTGTTTTAGGGCAATAGATTAAAGGTCGAAATCACATGGCAGTGTCAGCTTCAATAGTTTTGATCTGATTTAGACCAAACTTGGTGGAAGTATTGAGGTAAGGCAAGACGAAAGTATTCGATTTTGAGAAGTCATTTAAAGGGTAAGGGAAATGTTCGACCCTTGTGTGCCTTTTTGTGAACAAACTAACTACAACAGTTCAGAGCTGATTTGGACCAAGCTTGGTGGTAAGAGCTGAGAGTTAACCAAGGGTTTGGTTAAGCTTTTGTTTTGGAGAAAACTAGGTCAGTTGTCGAGGTCATACGGTAAACAGTTTTAGTCAGATTTATATCATACAGGGTATACTATAGGAGAAGGGATTTGATTTTGAGAACCGCCAAACAAAGATCAAATACACTGCAAGGTCAGAGTTCGACCTGTGTCGGTGTATTAGTATTTACTTGATGTTTGTCAGTATCTTTTGTAATAGCCTGCATTAATTGAATTTTATAGGCCCTCTCCTTGTTGTGGACAGCATTAGAACAAACGTGATTAAATCAAAGCTGTATTACATTGCCTGATGCTGTGTTTGGTGCCTGTACGGCTGATTCAGTATAAAGTCACAGGTTATGGGTTTCCCTGGATCAGAGTCATGGACGGAAACATACATTTTTCATGACCTGAGGAGGTATCGAGCTGGAACCCTGTACGATGGTAGTCTGTGATGTAGCCACTGAATCATGAGGTACACTGTATATGTAGACTACTAATATCATTGTGGTTTGACAGACATAATGCATTTTACTATATGGATATCTTTCTTCCTGTCATTATTTCCTTAATTTTAAACATATACTGTACTAGGACACTGACGATGATGATGATGATGATGATTATCTTGCACTTTTATACGGTTAAATATTGCCTCTATTAAGAAGACGTTGGTTGGTGCGTGTAGCACTTTGCGACCGGATGTTCTTCCGCAACCGGATGCTCTTCCTTGAGTGGTTTCTCATGTTTGACATTTGGTGGGCCTGGCCAAACTCTGGACATGGTAACTTAACACACTGGACGCCACCGTTTGGGATGCTGTGTTATGGCCACTCCTGGACCTGTAGACTGTCTCCGGGATCCAGGGGCAAAGACAGTTTTCACCTCACACAGGGATCACATTGTGTGCTAGCAGGCTGTGGAGATTACGTAACACCTCTTTCTTAGCGACTAAGGGCATTACAACTCGGTATCCTGTTGTATGTTATTGATGTGAACTTTTTCGATTTTACAACAGTATTAATAACATACTGGAAAAAGTAAGTTGTAATTGGCAAATAATTCGCCAAGAGGTGTTACGAAGCCTCCATTGCCACCTACAATACTACTCTTATTGCCTTCATCTAGCTTGCTCCACAGTGTACGGTAATGGAGGAAACAAACCACACTTGAGGATGAACTTGATATACTATAAATATTCCTGCAATTTTTAGGAAAACTTTTTACGATACACCGTGGGATTCGGTGATGGGAATCTTACACCAATATTTTTAGCCCAGTTCTCGCTTGGACTCGCACACCAGAGCTTTATTTATTCTTGCACTCATCCCCTTTAGTCTGATGGCGCATCTTGTGTTATTATTGCAATACTCAGATGATTTTATTCAGCTTGCGAGGGATGTCTAGTGGTAAAGAGTTTAAGGAAGGCTGTATCTAACTCCTCCAGTTTGCAAAGTATCTCCAAAGCTAAATGGAATCTTCTTAATGTAAAAAAAAAAAAAAAACACTGGACTGGAACTAGATCAGCCCTGCTGTTTGTTTCAGGGCCATCTGGAAGAGAACTAACCCAGACTTACAGTAACCAAAAAGGCACTACTGTACCGGTTCCAAATAAGTAAAAATGATATAACTCTGCGGGAATGTCTACTCGCGTTTCGTGGAGCTTTGGCCCAGAGAGCCGTAAAAGGGGCTTCTGGGTATCATTTAGATTCTAGGAGGTTCTGGTAAGGCCCCATAACTGTCCTGAAGACTGTAAGAGGCTTCAAAGGGTTTAATTTCTAATCGGTTCCTCAGTAAGTCATTCAGTCGCCAAGTAGCTCAGTGACATTGGTGTACGGCCGCCCCCCTGGAGGGTCCATCATGATTGTTATAAAATTTCTTGCCTAAATACGTTGTTTTAACTAATACGCTTGTCATATGGTTCACAACCAAACATTTAAATATTTTAGTGAAAATATAGGACAAGATTCGTTAATAACAGACGGCCACAGACACTTGTAACGATATTCGACTCCAGAGTTTTGTATGTAATATTGGGTCATATTCTAGGTGGCATTGGAGACTTCGCTGCGCCTTTTCCTTATTGCTTTATGCAGTATATTACACCTTAACATTCATCTGTCTGCTGTTTATATCGTTTTGGTATTGACATAAAGGTGTTTTTCCACCGGTAACATACAAGAGGAAGTTGAAGTGTATTGTGCTGAATAAATCGCTGACGAAGAAATGTTACGAAATCTCCAAACCTACTTACCATACGACCCGTGGCCACTCTGTCAGTTGGACCAGCAAGTCTCCAAACGCCTTCAGTCTCATGACAATTTATTAACTTATTCTTGCTACCTCCGCACAATTTACTCCAGCTTCCGAATGATGTCCAGCAGTGAAGAGGTCAGTGCAGGCCATGTCTAACTCCTGCAGCCCTAAAAGCTGAGTAAAATTGTGTGGTAGTAGAAGAGATACAACACATAGTGCGTCACTGGGTTGAAAAGGAACGTTGTATATTTGTATGCCCCGTGACCTTTCGAGAGTACAAGAAGAAGGAGGAGAAAGAGGAAGAAGAGTAGGAGGAGGAGGAGAACGAAGAAAAAGGAGAAAACTTAGATTAATGCTTATTGACGACACTAGGGTGATTAAGGCACCTTCTGTTATCTGTCCAGCCCATGTTCCCCCAGACTACGACGCGCAACCGTTGAATTTAAACCCAAGGTCTCTATTTCAGTTTAAGGTACGAATGGGATGGGGGTAAAGAAGACCTTGCCCAAAAGTTTCATGGCTGGCCCTGGAATCAAACCCGGGACGTCTTGGTTGTTGGCCGAGTATGCTTCTGATAGAGTGCCAACCAAGGGTAAAACTCACGAACGTAAATGTTCTTAGTTTTGAAAGTAAAGCCGTTTTGACCCGACTAGAGCCCTCTTCAGGTATTCATCGCACTCCACACGCATGCTGTGGAGTGGAATAAGGCGCACCCTTCTTCCAAGGAGTGCAGTAAGGGTATAGAGAAGTTCCATGGGAAAGCGTTACTGGTAGCGTGGAGCTAAATGAGGTATTGTTACGGAAATAAATTTATGGCTATCTGTGGGTTGGTTTGCGATTGCTGCAAGCCTCTAAGTTCCATACAGTTACCTGCTGTGGAGTGGGGTTGCACAGTTTCGCTGTCCTTGTTACACAGCGTGACGAATAGTATGTATCTTTTCATTGCGATTACGTATTATTACATTTTATTCCTGCTGCCACTAGACGGTGTTATCTAGTATAGTTAAATTCTGTAGCAGTGAAAGAGTTAATGAAGGCTATACCAAACCCTGAAATTGCACAAAGTCTTCCCTAAACTGAATTTACCCGCCTGAAAATAACAGGAAAAATACAGAACGTTACCATAAGGGGCTATAAGGGCATTGCAGAACTGAACCCAGTCACAGAGGGGTCTGATGCACCACACTCTTTTTACCTTAACCTGGCTCAGATTTTCGTCTTCTTGGAGAGTGTTTCACGTAGATTAATCGTAGACTAAGGCAATGCTACGGTAGTGCACCCTATTCACAGCACTTCTTCGTGACAAGCAGTATTACTCTCTTGTTATATGTCAACATTCAGGGTGGAGAGATGGCAGGTTTTGGCCAAGTTAGACTAAAAAGAGTATTACAGCACGACGATCAGTTCTCAGTTGTAAGCAGGTTTTTTCTTCTTCTTTTTCTTCTTCTTACCATCATCATCATCATCACCATCATCGTCGTCGTCCTCGTCATCAATCATCATCATCATCATCATTAGGAAGAATAGGTCACTGGAAGATCTGATATTCTCCATACTTGTCCTTCCTGCAAAACTGTACTCCTTTTACCTTCACTTGGCCTAGATTATCGTGTTTGTATAGCCTGTTCCGTGTAACTCAAGGTGCAGAAAAGAACAGTACTGCTGCTTGGCACTCCGTATCCTTTCCATAACACTCGTTTGTGACTAAACTCATGTGTTAACCTCTAGTTAAACTCAACTTTCAAGATAGAGATAAGGCAGTTCGAGGTCAGGTTAGAGTACAAGGAATGTAATATTAGTTACATGACAGTTTAACATTCGTGTGTTACAGCAAATTTTATAGTCTAGATTTCAGGAATAAGAATGGTGTGTGTGTGCGCGCGCGCTATTCACAAGAAAAGGGGAGGAGTCTGAATCCGCAGAGAAGAACTTTATGTACGGTACGCTTTCAACATTGTTCAGTAATTTCGTTTCATCTTGCAACTTGCATCAAGGTCATGCAGTATTCTCTTGTTCCAGATGTCGTAACCTTTATTGGCTGAATGTCGTATGAAAATGTATGCTTCAGTACAGTATACAGGGGACAAACAGTAAACCTGGCTTTCTTTCGTGCAAAATAGCCTTGTTTAAAATTACCGTAGAACAAAGATAAATCATACACTATTAAGTGTGATTTAATATTATGTATTTGTTTATTTATAAACCGATTTTATGGTGTATAATACTGGCGTCATTAACAGACAAGGATATACAGTATGTAGGCTGTAAGTTAATGCAAATGACTGATGTATAAATAAGATTTGTTTATGCAGAAAGAGCGAGAGCCAAGAAGAGTCTGTGCCCTCCTTGTCCTTTTAGGGAAAACACAAATTGGTTACGACAGGGAGGCTGATCATGTTCGCTATAGCGCTTGTATTCTAACCTGAGGAAGATCCCTAACCCCTCTCAGCTTAGTTAACTGCCAAGTGTAGTCAGATTGCAAGGTGGTATTTTATCACGAGGGGGAGAAAGTGTCTTGACTAATATTTACAACTGTTTTGAATATCGAATAGGAGCCCGTTACCGGCAGAACAGAAACTGGAGATGAATTTCAGTATGTCAAGAATAGTCCTCCATGGCTGCTCTCGGGGTATTTTGACCGGTTTTGAGCGATCCTGATTTCTGCATACTGGAAACGCACGCAGCATGTCGGCTTCGCAAGTAAATTATAATCCTGCCGTGTATATGTCCAGCTTAAGTCGTACGGAAGTGAGGATTATTACGGCATGATGTGATGAAGTCAAGCATGTAAGCAGATGATCAGCTGATTTCTTGTTTTGGCGACTTTCTTCAACTTAAAACTGTGTCCACGTTGATTCTGACTGTCAGCTTTCGGGATAATACTGCTCAGGCGTGTGCCGATAATAAAATCGTCGGTCTGGTTTATTGTTAGCAAAGTAACAGATAGAATTTATTGTTATTTTATTTATGTTGCACTATAGCCAGCCAGACTGAAGACGTTAGTTTTCGATGGCGATACTACAAATTTGACGTACTTCTGCCATCTGTGTAGAATGTGCACGATTTTCAATGGCCAAAATTCTGCCCACGCATATCAGTACTCAAAGGGTTCCCATAGTCACGTTACAAGATAAGAAGTCCGACGGGGTACTTCCCATGGCTGTATTATCTGATAGTGCAGGCGCCATTGATTAGACCAGCTGCTTTCACCCCTTGACAGATTAAAGGCCAGTCGAGCTGAAAAAAAATAATCTCTAATTAGCCAGCATATAATGACAGCTTTATAGTGTCGCTGTGCCTTGAAGATGGTAGAGAAGTGTGAATTTAGTCCAGTTGAAAAGATCCAGTTGACCCCTGAAGGTGCTGGAGATGACGCCATGTGTATTCTTGCTGTTGTCAGGTCATTTTACCCAACTGGGGAAAGATCTTACACTGAAGGGATTTATGAAGGCTGTATCTAACTTCCTCGACTTCGAAGTCTTTCGTATACTGAATAAAATCATCAGGAGATAGCAAGAATAAAATGAAAATAGACGTCCCCGCGATTTGTGGCCACAGTGAGATAAGAGACAAACAGGAAATTGTTTAAATGAGATAGGAAGATAGATAACAGGTAATCAAATTTCATACTAATAATCACTCGGCAGAAAGATAGAGTCAGACAGTGCACAGATAAGATAGACACTAAGACAAGACCTCAATTGCAAGGACTTATTCTCTCATGAGTTTTACATACACAGTAATAACAAATGTAAATGTGTCATCACATATTTTACAACCATAAACTACAAACCTTCATCGTTAGGGTAAAAAATTCGTGCGATAGTGAATTTTCAAACATATATTGCTCTTTTTTTCATTCAGTAATTCTGTAATGAAATACCGCAAGTTAAAGAATGGGGTTCATATTACCAAGACCCCCCTCCCCATCCGCCACTGAAAGACAACTCAGACAGGACAATTAACAGATAAAAAATAATAGGGGAGGCAGTTAGACAGTATATAAAAACGGAAGCAGCAATAAATAAATAAATGAATAACCCTCGCATGCTCAAGACAACTCTAGTATTCTGTTCTAGCTACTACCAAACAACTTCATTCGCCTTAGAGTGAGTACTGGAGGCTGAGGTTGTTAATGCTAGTACCAGTAATCGTCTCGTTGTCGATTGTATGTACACTTCTATACTCCAGTGGCACGCCTTTACTCGTATAACATTGGCGTTAGCTGGAAGAAGTTATAGTACTAGAGTTGCCCCGTCCATGAGAAGGTCAATTATAGCAGACTCCAAAGACTAGCTCTGAGGTGAATAAAGTCGTTTAGCGTTCGATGGTGTAGTCTTGGGGTTAGGTGGCCATGGGAGGGTTGAATAATGTAGTGGTTAAAAAAGGAAATGATCTGATGAGGCGGACAGACGGTGAAATGAGGCAGGCGATTTATAAGCTTTTAGAGAGAGAGCGGGTCACACACACACACACACACACACACACACACACACACACACAGAGTTGAGTAAGATGGGAGAGAGAACATAAGGATAAGAGTTGGAATAGAAGGAGATAGGAAGAAAAGAGAGAGAGAGAGAGAGAGTGAGTGTGTACAGGTAATTTTCAACATGTCATCCAGGCGAGAGACACTCAGGGCATGTACTGTATTCATAAACGATAAAAACGCCTTCACTACGAGGACGTAATTTGCTGTTTACTCTTGCTAATGCCGGACGATTTTACTCACCTCAGGACGGACCTCTAGAAGTGAAGAGGGTTTTTGAAGGCTATATCTGACTCCTGTTCGAAAAGTCTCTCCAAAGCTGAATAAAATAAATCAGACGTAGTGAGAACAGAAGATTATGCCACTGGAGTGAAAAGGTTAAGCATTTTATCCCTTCAGACTGATAGTATTTTTTCATTATTTTTTTGCTATCTCCAGACAATTTTACTCAGCTTCGGGGACTTTTCGAACTGAAGGAAAGTTACATATAACCTTCATTACTCACTTCTTTACAACTATAATCCTTCTTAAGTTAAATAGTCCCATATTGGAAGCAGACAAATAAATAAAGGAATAAATAAAATTGTGTATTCTACGTCACCAGCTTGAAGGGTTGAGTCTCCACAGAAGTGAATTCTGTTAAGAAAATCAGTTTGTTCCGTCGCGTTTCTTCACTTTAACATTGCCTTGTTTAGTTATGAAGTATTTGATGTCTGTGTAAGTGAAGATAAATGCATAAATAAGGAGTCTTCTATGTGACTTAAAACCACTTCAGTCCCGTGACCCGTTTCTATTATGCTCATGCTGCCACCATTCAGTTTTATTCTGTTTTAGTAAGGACCTCTTGCAGCGACTGAAGTTAATGAATGCTGTAGCTAATCCCTCCAGCCACGTTCTGTGTCATTTATTCATGCTGTATCCAGACGATTTTCTCAGTGTACTAAGGAGCTTTAGCGTTGGAGGGGTTAATGAAGGTCGTGTCTAACCCCTCCAGTGTTAAAAAGTGTCCCCTAAGCTGAATAAAATCGTCTGAAGGCAGATGGAATGAAGTACAGAGGACGTCCTTGGGTTCTAGAAGTTAACCCTCTGAATCCAGTGACGGTTTTTATTCGTGCTACCTTCAGACGATTTTATTCGGCCTAGGGGACACTTTTTGAACTCGGGGATTCAGTACTGCATTCATTAACCCCTTCGCTACCAGTGGGCCCTCCATAGTTGAATAAAATCGTCAGGAGGCAGCAAGAATAACTCAGTGTAATACGAGTACATCATTGGACTGGAGGGCTTAAGAAGGTTTATAGATACGACCCACGGTACCATTCACACACACACACACACACACACACACACACACACACACACACACAC
>JAGKTI010013873.1:0-22429 GCA_018397915.1 Birgus latro
ATATAAAGTAATCACTTCCACACGTTTGTCCTTGCTTGTGGTTACTTTAGGCATGATGAGAATGTGGTAGGTAACCAAATAACTGTGTTATTTGAGTCAAAACATGCCCTCGTGATGCATCACACACAGAGACAATCCTCCTCCTGTGGCTGCCCAAACATTACTGAGCCTGCTCCTGTGGTGCCAAACCTATCAAGCAGGGTTGCCAGCTCCCATTGAAAAAGCGTCAGCTCATTTCGCATCACAGGGGAGGGTAGTATTGACCCTACTTCACTTAACGCGAAAAAGAATGACGTCGGCACAAAAAGTCAATACTTTCCGTGCCTACTGTGTGTGTATATATATATATATATACATAGAGAGAGACAGAGAGAGAGAGAGAGAGAGAGAGAGAGAGAGAGAGATTCCCCCAGTTAGTTTGCAATATCAAGAGTTTACTGCATTTCATACTCAGGAAATTCATATATTTTCATCACATTCTTATTTGGAATGATATAGCCACAAGTGAGAAGATCCTACTGTATGGTATATGGAGCAGCCACTGACCTGAGGAAAGGGGTGATGGATGAGACTGCAGCCAGATGATAACACAAATTATTCAACTCTCTCATCCAATCTGGTGACTGGATCCGATACGATAATAGCTCTTCCAGCATCTCTATGTAACTAACTTCTGCAAAGGAGAGAAATGAGACAAAAGTAAAATAAAGAGAAAAGTTGAGCAGCAAATGAAAGCACTGAAAGTAAGATACAAGCAGACTGGGGTAAGATGATGTACAAGGCACAAAACAGTGACTGTAGGATGGCAAAGGAGTGTATGAGGTACAGTGCTGTATATGGAAACCAAAGAAAGGAACACAAATATGGTAGTGAATGATGAAGGTGGGAAGAAAGTAAACATGCAGACAGAGGATAATATGACACAAAACCAAAGCCCAGATATCCTTATTAAGGGAGAGTGGTAGAGAAAAGGAGGTACATTTTATTTAATAAGGATTCTACGAGTATGTTCGTTAACTGTAGAAAGAAGGACAACATAACAAAATCTGAAGCGTCTTGTTATTTCAAATATAATTAACTACTGTATACTGTACTGCAAAGTGGGGCATTACTGCTCCCCATAAATATTAAATCCTTAATTTCCTCTGACTACTGATAATCTCATGCTTGTTCTCAATGTGGTTATGGGTGGAGAAAATGTGCTCCTAAAACTTAAGGTAACTGAAATATTTGCACACCAGATGTGCCAGCACTTTTCAAACTCCCATAGCCTATCTATCTATCTATAGCCAGATGCCTTTACCCCATAAGGGGTGGCCACCAACAAATCGCCTCCATGTCACCCGGTCCCCTGCCATTTCGCAGCCCTCCCTCCAGCTCTCACACACCCCTCTCATATACTTCCCCACTCCATTCCTCCATCTCATCCTTAGTCTCCCTCTCTCTCTCCCTCCCTCCACCTCACTCACAAACATTCTCCTTGTTAGTCTCTCATTCTCCATCCTCTCCACATAGTCAAACAACCTTAATTTCTACTAACGCTTTCTATCACAGGTACATCCACACCACAACGCTCTTTCACTTCCTCATTTGTCAGTCTGTCTCTCCATGTAATGCCACAGGCTCCTCTCAAATAACTCATTTCCACCACTCTCACTCTTGACCTGTGTCCTTCCAACAAGGTCAAGCATTGCTTCCATATGTTAGAGCTGGTATCACAATACTATACACCTAGATCCCGATTTCTGGCGTGTTGTGTACCAGTGGGAGCATTCAGTCAGCACGTATGTTGGATATCGAAGCAATTCTCCCCATAAGATGCTGATGAAAAGCCAGAGATGCATTCCAGGCCTAAACCCAAATTCTCATATGCCTTACTCACTCAAAAGAAACTGGCACAGGAACACCATAGGTAATGTTGTTATCCTCATAAACAATACTACTGCGAAAAAATTAGGCATCAAACATCACATGCACAAAGGTAAGGTGGGTGGAACATGCGGTGTCACATGCTTCTAGGCAACTGACCAGTGACAGGCAGGTAGCTGGCTGTGCGCCAAGCAGGGGTGGGGGTGGGCAGGGGAATGGGGAAGAAGAGAAGCAGGGGTGAGGGAGGGTGGGGGAAGTGGAGGGAGACAAGTGTGAGTAGGGGAGGGTGGGGGGATGGGAAAAGAGACAAGTGTGAGTAGGGGGGGGTGGAGGGATGGGGATAGAGACAAGAAGGGGTGAAGGAGGATGGGGGGACAGAGAGGGAGACAAGAAAGCCAAACTGCCTTAACACCCCAACCCCACCCAGACTCACTGACCCACTCTCTCACTAACTCTCTCTTACTCTCACTAACTCTCTTACTCACTCACACACACACACACACACTCAGGAAGGTGGGGGGATGGGGAGTTAGACAACTGAGGGTGGGGGAGGGTGGAGGGATGGAGAGGGAGACATGCTTGGCAGTGCTGAGCATGGTGGAAGATGGAGGGGGGATGGGGGGAGAAGAGAGGGGATGGAGAGAAGACAGGGAGTGCCATATGTACCACCACATCCCATTAAGACACACTCATTTCACACCTAGGGAGGGGTGGAATGTTCAGACTAGTGAATCGAGCAGTTCAGATTGTGGGAATGTTCCCCCATTTCTTTTGTTTGGTCTAGTGAATTGTCGGATATCGATGCGTCAGAAATTGGGGTATAGGTGTAATGGAGTGACTCTTTTACTTCCACGCTCACTTCCTTATTTCTTATCACTGCTTTCAAAGAACCAGCAAGCTTTCTTTCCAGTTGTACCCTTTCAAGCACTTCATCCTCTAAACTCCCATCCTTACTTAATCACACTACCCAAGTACTTAATTCCACTTACATTTTCAACTTACTCATCATCCAACCTCAATGTACACTCAGTGACTTCATTTCTCTTGAAGACCACAACTTTATTCTACCACACATTCACCTACAGATTCCAATTCTTACACACCCTCCCAAACTAATTCACCGAGCAGAGCAGTACACCTTCATGACAGTATCATCTGCAAACAACAAAACAGGAAGTTTCAAAATGCTGCCCTCTCTCATTAGGGCTACTTCAACATCCACTGCCCTACCTTATATCTCTTTTATAGCCCCATCCATACACAGATTGAACAATCATGGAGACATGACACATCCCTATTTCAATCCAACATTCAGATAGAAAAATTCACTCAATTAGCCATCCACGTGCACCACAGCCTTGGCATCCTCATACATACTCTTCACAACATTCAACAGCTTCCCATTTACTCCATATGTTCTTAATATTATCCACATTCCTTGTCTATGTACACTGTTATATGCTTTCTCCAAATCTATGAAAGCTGCAAACAACTTTTTCTCCTTCTCTAGAAACTTTTCCACTAAAGACCTTATAATGAATATCTAATCTACACAACCTCTTCCATTCCTAAAACCTCCCTGTTCTCCACCAACTAATTCAACTAATGGCAGATCTCCATGCTGCTCGATCACTACCAGCTTCCCTGTGCAGTCCCTTATCCCTGAGGTCACACTCAATGACCTTGTCCAAGGTCTTTTTCGGTCTACCTATCGCAACCCTACCCCTAACATAAACATTTCTCATTTTCTGCCCCCAAATATCATCCCCATCCTCTTCAGATGCCCAAACCATCTCAATCTACCTCTCCTCATCACAACACCAAAACACCCCAGTCCCATCCTACCCCTCAATTCCTCCATCGTAAACCTAGCCCTCCCAGGCCTCACACTAAGGGATGCACGTTACATCCACCTAATCACTGCCATTTCTGAATGTTTGAGCCTGCGAATATCCTCTTCCTTTACTGCCCAAGTTTCACTACCATACAGCATTACACTCCTAACACATGCTGCATATAAAGATCCATTAGCACGAAGGGATCCCCCTCTTCATGTCAGAAGAGGCAACAGCTCCCTGAATTTCCTTCAACCACTTCTCACCCTAGCCTCAGAGCTAGGTCCAGCCCTGCCTCCAGCACATAATGTCTCCCAAATGACAGAACTCTTCCGCACACTCAAGAGGCTCACCAGAAAGTTCAATCCTTTCACGGTCAGAAATTTCAATCCTTTCACGCCTGGCAATATCCACATACTCTAAATCAGCATTATCTCACAGTCTACCCCTAATACAACTACATCTCTCTCTCTCTCTTTCTATTTTATTTTTTAATACAAGGAAGAAGGAACCAAAGGCCACTTATCACAGACACTGCACAAGATGGAATTACTGTACTTCCCACGCCCTTGTGGCAAATCGCACATGACCACTCTCCCTCTTCTCTGACAGTAAGGCCACCAGCCCTAGATACCATCACTTTTGTTTTACCTGCATTTACTCTAAAGCCCTAATGCCCAACACCATCTCTCCATTTCCTAAATCTTTCTTCTTCTGCCTCCTTTTCATTCTCTGCAATCAACAATAAATCATCAGCATTCAACATCTTCCATGGGAGTCCATCTATGAGGTCACATGAGAGGGCTTCAAGTACCATGATAAACAACAAGGGACTCAAAACTGACCTCTGGTGCACACCAAAAATCATAGAAAACTCATCACTCAAATCTCCATTCACTCTTACCTGGGGTAAGCACCAACATACATGGCCATAAGCTTTCTCAGTGCCCGCTTTACCACCTCTCTAGGGACTCTGTCAAAGGCCTTCTCCAAATCAACAAAAACAAAGTACAGCTCCCATTTCTTTCCTATATACTTTTCCTGAAGCTTTCTAACAATGAATATGGCATCAGTGGTCCCATTGCCTGGCATAAACCCACACTGCATCTCATCAATATTCACTCTTTCTCAAATCATATCAACTAGAACTCTCTCCATTACTTTCATTATCTGGTCTAAACATTTTATGCCTCTATTAATTCCTCTTTTCAGGGTATCTCCCTTATCTTTGTACACATTACAATTACACTCATCGGCCAATCATCTGGTACAACACACTCATATTAATTGTATTTATCAGATCAGTGACTAACCTCACTCCTATACATCCTGAAGCTTTCAACATTTCAGCAGTCAACCCAGATACACCCGCTACCCTCCCCACGTCACAGTAGCAGCGTCAATCAAAGGCCAAGGGCCAAACACTGAATATGCTGGCTCCAAACCTTCCCTGTCCCAGTCAAACTCCTCATTCAACAACCGGCTGTATTTCTATCTATCTATCTATAGCCTGACGCCCTAACCAAGGAAAGGGTGGCCGCAGACAAAACGCCTCCAAGTCGCTCTGTCACCCACCATTTGACTGCCCTTCTCCCAGCTCACTCCCCCCTCCCTCATATACCTCTCAACTCCATTCCTCCACCTCATTCTCGGTCTTCCCCACCCTCTCCCCTCCCTCCACTTCACCTACATACACCCTCTTAGTCAGACTTTAATTCTCCATTCTCTCCACATCCCCAAACTACCTCAGTGTATTTCTCTTAATTATCTCAACCACATCCACATCCACCTCACAATGTTCCTTCACGTCTTCATTCGTCAACTGGCTGTATTTACCTACTTATATTTACCTATTTGTAGTATACAGGAATTGAGCTAAGCCCATGTTGTCCTGTGTCCATATCTACATTTATCTAGTCTAGTTCTAAAAACATGAATGTTTTTTGTCTGCACCACCTCTTTGTCGAAGTCATTCCAAATACTTATGCTTCTGTTCGGGGCAGGGCAGTACTCCCAAGGTGGATGAAAAGTTGATGACAGGGAGAGCTGGAACTCCCATTTCATCGGCCCTCAGGACTATTTCTTGACCATCCCCCTTTGCTGAAGTTTTCAGTGTCTCATTAACATAGAGAGTAGGCCAGCATGCTTTCCAATACAAATTTCTCTAACTGTCAACACCAAACTGCATGCACGCTACACACTACACTTCCTTTTCAAAATTCAACAAAAATGGCGTCCAAACACCAAGCCTTGGAGTCCCCAGGGGGAGGGGGGGGACCATAAATGCCCACATCATCTCCCCCTCTCCCGGTAACGAATCAAGGAGCTGCCTGGAACCACTGTCTGACTCTCTCCTTCTTCATTTCTGCAACATTCGTGGCCTTTCCTCTAACTTTCACTCTGTTGAGCACCACCTCACCTCCTCTAAACCTCACCTTCTCTACCTCACTCAGACTCAGCTGTTTGAGGCAACTGACAGCAAATCCATTTCTGTATCCTTCTACTTTCTCTATACTCATCTCAAAGCCAAAGGTGGCTGTTGTGTATATGTACGCAACGATTTATCTTGCTCTCGTGTTCCTGAACTTGATTCTTCTGAATCTCTACTCTCTGGCTTCAGCTCTCCTGTCATTCTCTGACTAAATATATCTACGCTATTTACGTATCTCCTAATTCTACTGATTATCAAAAATTCTTTGACTATCTTATTTCTATGATGGAACACATTCTATCCATTTCTCCTGTCTCTGAAATCTCCATTCTAGGAGACTTCAATGTTCACCACCACCTTTGGCTCTCCTCTCCTTTCACTGATCAACCTGGCGATCAAGCCGACATCTTTTCTATCCTTAATGACCTAGAGCAGCTCGTACAGCACCCTACCCGTATCCCTGACCGCCTTGGAGAGAGTTCCAACAAACTTGACCTCTTCCTAACAACTAATCCTTCTGCTTACACTGTTAATCTTTTCTCTCCGTTGGGCTCCTCCGATCATAACCTCATTACCGTAACTGTCCTATTATTCCGGTACGGTCTGTGGACCCTCCAAAGAAATGTTGTCTGTGGCACTTAGGAACTGCGGATTGGAAGGCCCTCAGGCAGTACTTCTTTGATTTTCCTTGGAATGATTATTGCTTCCATGGCCGGGAGCCATCTGAGAGTGCCTTGCGCATTATGAAGGTTATTATTTTGGGCATGGAAGCATACATTCCTTTCTCATATCCTCTGACTAATGCAAGAAAGCCTTGGTTTAATCACGCTTGTTTTAATGCTGTCCGCAACAAGGAGAGGGCCTATAAAATGTACCAGAGCCAACCGACCCCTGAATCACATCTTTTTTATATTTTGGCCCGGAATCGTGCTAAGTCTCTTCCTCGCTCTGCTAAAAATAATTTCATCCGTGCTAAATGTTGTCAACTCTCCAACTCGAATTCTTCTTGCTCCTTCTGGGACCTTACCAAAAACCTTTCTAACAACTTTACCCCATCATTCTTCCCTCCTCTTTTCTACTCTGATGGCACTGTAGCTATTTCTTCTACTGATACAGCAGATCTCTTTGCTCAAACTTTCTCCTCCAATTCTACCTTAGACGTTGCCAGTGCTGTTCCTCCATCACTTCCCCCCTCTGACTTCCTCATGGCTGACATTAAAATTTATTCAGCTGATGTACTTTCCGCCACCACTGGCCTCAATACTAACAAGCCATATGAGCCTGATGGAATCCCTCCTGTTGTCCTCAAGAACTGTGCTACTGTGTTTACACCCTGCCTAGGTAAACTTTTTCACCTCTGTCAATCAACTTGTACCTTTCCTTCTTGCTGGAAGTTTGCTCTCATTCAGCCAGTCCTAAAGAAGGGTGACCATTCCCAACCCTCTAACTATAGTCCAATTGCTTTAACATCCTGTGTCTCAAAAGTTTTTGAATCAATTCTTAACAGAAAAATTTTAAAGCATCTTTCCTGTCACAACCTCCTTTCTGATGGTCAGTATGGGTCCCGTCAGGGATGCTCCACTGGCGATCTTCTCACCTACCTTTCAGACACCTGGTCATCCTCATTTCGGGGCTTCGGCAAAAGCTTTGCCAATGCACTTGACATCTCAAAGGCTTTCGATCGAGTCTGGCATAAATCTTTAACTTCCAAACTGCCCTCTTATGGTTTATATCCTTCTATCTGTGCCTTCATCTCTAGCTTCCTTTCTGGTCGTTCTATAGCCGCTGTTGTTGACGGCCATCGTTCTTCTCCTAGATCTATCAACAGTGGCGTTCCTCAGGACTCTTCCCTATCACCAACTCTCTTCCTTTTATTCATCAATGACCTTCTAAACTTTACATCTAACCCTATCCACTCATACACTGATGATTCCACCCTTCACCTTTCCATTCGGTTCCCAGAACGTCCATCTCGGCAGTTACTTCAACAAAAAAGGGATGAGGCTGTGGCACACCTAATGTCTGACTTGGCACATATCTCTGATTGGGGTAAAAATAATGTTGTTGTTTTTAATGCATCAAAGACTCAGCTCCTACACTGACCAACCCAACAAAATCTTCCACAGGATTACCCACTAATGTTTAATAATGACCAGCTGAGTCCTGCATCATCCTTGAACATGCTTGGGATTTCATTCACTCGGGATTTATCTTGGAAAGAACATATTACATCTCCTATGAAATCTACTTCCTAGATTTTAGGTGTGCTAAGCTGACTCTGAACTTTCTTTACCCCTACACAGTTGTTGACTTTGTACATGGGTTTTATTCATTCCTGTGTGGAGTACAACTCTCATGTGTGGGGAGGCTCCCCACATGCAGCTCTTCTCAATAGAGTGGAGTCAAAGGCTTCTCATCTCATTAACTCTCCTCCTCTTACTGATTCCCTTCAACCTGTGTCTATTCGCCGCACTGTTACATCTTTATCTATTTTCTATCGCGACTTCAATGTTCACTGTTCCTATGAGCTCTCTGCTTGCATCTCTCCACCTCTATGATGGGCACGTAGCACCTGTCTACCAACAAACTCTCATCCCTTTTCTGTCCAACTCTTTAATGCAAGAGTTAACCGTTACTCCCAGTCCTTCATTTATGCAACTGGTCAACTCTGGAACTGTCTTCCTCTGTCTGTATTCCCTACTTCCTATGACCTCCAGTCTTTCAAACGCAGTGTGTCCAGGCATCTCGAAATGAACGGATCTTGAATTTGGCTCTCTTTCGTATTGTTTTTGTTTTTGCTTGGAAAGAACAGTATGCAGGCCCATAGCCTTTGGTTCCTTCTTCCTTGCATTTATATAAAAAAAAAAAAAAAATTACTTTTCCTCAACCTGAAGTCATGGCCTCTTGTTCTCCCATCATCCAACACAAAAAGATCCTCTCTATCCACGCTTTCCAATTCTCTTACATTTCAAAATATCGTGATCAAGTCACCTCTTTCCCTTCTCTCATGAATTGTTGGTAACTTCAATTCTTCCACTCTCTCCACGTAGGTCAGTTCCTTTAAACATGGTATCATCCTCCTTGCCATCCACTGAACCCTCTCTAGTTGTAGTAGTAGTAGTTCTCTAGGCAGTCTGGCCGAACAGACCCGAGTCCCTAAGGAAGGCCATGGCCGAGAATGGGCCTCCTCACAGAGCTCTCAAGGAGTGTATGATGTGTTGTTGCCATAGGTGGTTGTGTGCAATGCAGTCTTCCATAATGTGATTAATAGTATGGGGTGCTGTGTTACATCCTGGACAGGCATCAGCAACAGAGTCATTAAGCCTCTTTTGATAACTTAAGAGGGCAGGATGATGCCCACATCTCAGCCTGGCCAGGTGGACCCTGTCCTCAAGAGGGAGATAAGATTCAGAAGGATGGATTTCAGGAGGCCATGCATGCAGCTGTGTGTTGTCTTTCAGTGACTGAATGGAATGGCAAGTTATTTGAGTATGGATATGTTTCTGGAAGCTTGTCTGAGATGGGAGAGAGAGAGAGAGAGAGAGAGAGAGAGAGAGAGAGAGAGAGAGAGAATGACAGTATTTGAGTATGATATTACAGTAAGACCTCACTATAATGGACTAATTGGGGCTCAGGCCAGTCCGAAATATGCGAAATTCCGATAAAAGCGAAATCTGGACTAACCCCTGCTAATCCAGACTTTTTCCGATATATCAGACATTACTCCGGATTGCATCAGTGGTATTCACCACCATTGCAGTATTGTACTGTGTTATACCTTCACTACATGAATCAAATGGTATAATAATACTGTACTGTGCACTGAAATACATTTCTTTTACTTGTCTTATTGTGGTGAACATAGCTGAAGTTGCCAGGCAGTCTGGACTGCTTTCTGGCTTTATCGGACTTTTTCCGATATATAGAACTTTAGTCCGGTAGCTCCTTGAGTCCGATAAAATGAATTCCGGTCTACTGAAGTCCGTTATATCGAGGTTTTACTGTATGTGCTGTGTGTTGTTTTGATGTTCCTCGGTGTGTGTGGATGTGCTGCCATGTAGTGTAGTGGATATTGTGGGTTTGTGGAGGCTGCAGTGAGAATTTGGGTGCCTCTTATGTCTAGATGATTCTTGACTTTGAGGACTTTGGTTTCTTGGTGTAGGTGGTCTGCAGGTGTAGTAGCTGTGCAGCCTGTGGTTATTTTTAGGAGCTAGTTTTGTATGGTCTGAAGAGTGTTATAGTGTGTTTTAGTGAGGTTAGGAGCCCAAGCAGGGCTTGCATAATTCATCACTGAACGTATATATATATTGTTTGTATACTATAGTGGTGGTTTCTTTGTTGTGTCCAAATGTTGTATGAGCAAGTGACGTCATGGCATTGAGTCTTGGTGTAATTTATTTTTGATGCTTGTGATATGTTGTTTAAATGACATTGATGTATTGTATGTTACACCTAGGATTTTGGGTGTGTGTGGTAAAGGAGTGTTGTTTATGGTGAGGTGTGGAATATGACTGTGTTCTGCTGTCCAGTTTGTGAGAAGGGTCACTGCAGATTTGGCTGGGGCTATTTTGAGACTGTTTGTGGTGAACCATTCGTGTAGTGTGTTGAGGTAAGGTTAGAGGATGTGTGTGGCTGTGTTTGCATTTTGGTGTGCACATGTAAGCATTATGTCATCTACATAGGAAGCTATGTGTATCTGTGGTGAGTGGGGTGTGGGTATAGGTTAAAGAGTGTATGGGACAAAACAGATCCTTGGGGGATGCCATTTGTGAAGTTTCTGATGTTCAAAGACTGACTGGCAAATGTTACAAGTGCACATCTGCCTGCTAAGTAGTTTGCCAGCCATCTTTTTGTGTCACTGAGCATGTTTGTGTTGAACATTTTGTTTGTGAGTTTGTGGCGGGAGATGGCATCAAAAGCTTTACTAATGTCTAGTGTGATAAGGAGTGTTCTGTGTGGTGGCCTAGCTGAATTCATGCCATCAAAAACTCTCTGTGTAAGGCCTGTAAGAAGAGTGTTTGTGGAGAGTAGTGGCCTAAAACTATGCTGTGATGGGGCTAGGAGGGTGTGAGGTGTAACTACAGTAGTTGTAGTTCAGTGACTTTGGAGGGGGGTGCAGAGGAGTGTGATGGGGCAGTGTGAGGAAGGTAACGTGGGGTCTTTGATGGGTTTACGGATAGTGATGATACTGCTATGCTTCCAGATATTGGGTATTATGTTGTGTGAGTAGCTGTAGTTTGATATGTTGGTGAGTGCTTGTATGCCTTATGGCCCAGGGTGTTTAAGGTGTATGTTGCCTATGTTGTCTGGTCAACAGACAGATGAGTGCTTAAGGTTGCTAATGATGTGCTTTGTCTGGTTGTAAGTGAAAGGTGCGAAGTCTTGGTCTGTGGGGAACTCTCTCTTACATCGGATGATATGTTGGTCGTCGTGATGGGGGTTTAGATGGCTGACATGTGAAAAGTGTTTGCTTGCTGTTTGTTTGAAGGTATGGCATCTGTTGTTGAGATGGCAGCGTGTGATTGTGTAGTGTTGCTGTTGGAGAGTATGATGCTGTTTGTTTTGTTGAGTTTGCCAGTGTTTGTTCTGTGATCAAGTGTCTGGAGATAATTATTCCAATTTAGTGTTTGCTGTTCTGTTGTTTTATTGTTTATTTGAGTGTTGAGTTCTTGCATTTGTTGTACGGTGTCATGTGTATGGGGTGTTGGGGAGTGTCATACAGTGTCCCGTTGACTGATGAGGCCTTGAATTTCTGGTGTGAAGTTGGGGTTGTGTCTTTTTCTGTTGCCTCTAGAGATGTGTCTTTTGTCTGCATTTGGTATAACTGTATTGAAAGTGAGCCCAGAAGGTGTTGATGTCTGTGATGCGTATACTGTTTAAAGTTTCGAAGTGTTGTTCTGATTCATCTGTGAGGGCCTCCCAGTTGGCTCTCTTATAAGTAGTGTATGTGTGTCTGTGGCCAGCTGGGGTGATTCTAGTTTTGATAGTTATATCGGCATAAGCTCCACAGGTAGGATTGGAGGACGCAGAGAAGGATAGATTTTGGGATGATTTAATACGTGTAGTAAGTGGTATGGGTGATGATGAGGTAGTGGTTATGGGAGGGGATTTAAATGGTCATGTGGGTGAAGCAGCTCAAGATTATGAAGGAGTCCATGGAGGATGTGTATATGGTGTGAGGAATGCAGAAGGGGAAAGAATACTCGAGTTTGGGGAGGATATGGACATGATTGTGTGCAACACACATTTCAGGAAAAGAATCAGCCGGTTGATTACGTACGAGTCTGGGGGAAATAGAAGTCAGATAGATTATTTTCTGGTCAGGGGGGATGATAGGAGATTAGTGAGGGATGTTAAAGTTACAGGAAGCGAGGAGTGTGTGCAGCAGCACAAACTGTTGATTTGTGACATGGTGCTTAAGGATCGAGTGATG
The DNA here is from genome assembly GCA_018397915.1 of Birgus latro. Classification (NCBI taxonomy): domain Eukaryota; kingdom Metazoa; phylum Arthropoda; class Malacostraca; order Decapoda; family Coenobitidae; genus Birgus; species Birgus latro. The sequence goes on from JAGKTI010013873.1 coordinate 12,569, forward strand.
AGGAGGACATATGTACCTAGGAGGAAAATATGGAAGCTGGGAAACCAATCAGTAAGGGATGCCTTTTATAGTGAGATGAGGAGAGTGGTGGCTGAACAGGAAGCCGTAGATAGAGGCGTTAATGAACAGTATAGAGCCCTTAAGAACAACCTCTTGAGAGTTACCGATGCAATATGTGGTTGGACAAGAGGCCCACCAAGACATAAAGTAACTTGGTGGTGGGATGAGGGTGTAGAAGCTGCAGTTAAGGAGAAAAGAAGGCTTTTCCGGGAATGGAAGAAGGGTGGAAACAGGGAGGAGTACTTGGCTGCTAAGCGCAGGCCTAGAAGAGAGGTATTACAGGGCGAAGTCTGAGTCACAGAGACTTTTACTTGATAATCTAAATCATGGAGAAAGGAAAAATATGATTTTTAGGGTGGCAAATCAGGTGAAGAGGGATAATCGGGACATTGTAGGTGAGCAGTGTGTGAAGAATGATGATGGAAGGGTAGTGGTGAACAGTGAGGATATTAAAGATGCATAGTGGTAGGTGGTGGCGACCATCATCCACTCACTTGATGTAGTGCTGCCTACTTCTTCCTTAGCCTTTATCATTCTCTTTCTGAGCCTGCCCTCCTCTCTTCCTATTTCTCCCATCTTTCCTGTCACTTCTTATTGCTTTTCTTTCCTTTACAGGTGGCTTTACATTGAGTGACAAGCCAAATGGTTTCCTGTAAACCAAGAAACCATTTACAATGCTGGGTGGTAACCATATAACCAAACCATACGTGCTCCCTACGTGTCAACAAGTGGGTTGGTGGAGGGTTAGTGCCCCTCCCTGTAAAACAAATAACTCAGAGTCAAATGGCCACCCCTTACAGGATTATGGCGTCTGGCAATAGATAGATAGATAGATGGAGAGAGCATTATAGCCAGTTGTTGAATGAGGAGTTTGATTGGGATAGAGAAGGTGTGGAGCCAGCTGATCCAGTGTTTGGCCCTTGGCCTTTGATTGACGCTGCTACTGTGAGTGAGGCAATAGGCAGGATGCAGGTGGGGAAGGCGGCAGGTGTGTCTGGGTTGACTGCCGAAATGTTGAAGGCCTCAGGAGATACTGGGGTGAGGTTAGTCACTGACCTGATAAATAGGATTATATATGAGTGTGTCCCAGATGATTGGCTGAAGAGTGTAATTGTAAATGTGTACAAAGGAAAGGGTGATGCCCTGGAAAGGGGAAATTATAGAGGTATAAGCTCTTAGATCAGATAATGAAAGTAATGGAGAGAGTTCTAGAAGGTATGATTAGAGAAAGAGTGAATATCGATGAGATACAGTTTGGGTTTATGCCAGGCAGGGGGACCACCGATGCCATATTCACTGTTCGACAGCTTCAGGAAAAATATATTGGAAAGAAAAGGGAATTGTATTTTGTTTTTGTTGATTTGGAAAAGGCCTCTGACAGAGTCCCTAGAGAGATGGTGAAGTGGGCAATGAGAAAGCTACGGTTGGAAGAGTGGCTGGTTAGGGTGGTTATGGCCATGTACATGGGTGCTCACACTCAGGTAAGAGTGAATGGAGTGTTGAGTGATGAGTTTTCCGTGAAAGTTGGTGTGCATCAGGGGTCAGTTTTGAGTCCCTTGTTGTTTATCATGGTGCTTGAAGCCCTCTCACGTTACTTCAGAGATGGACTCCCATGGGAGATGTTGTATGCTGATGATTTGATGGTGATTGCAGAGAATGAAAAGGAGGCGGAGGAAAGATTTAAGAACTGGAGAGATGGTATGGGGTACAAGGGCTTAAGGGTAAATGCAGATAAAACAAAAGTGATGATATCTAGGGTTGGTGGCAGTACAATCAGAGGAGAGGGAGAGTGGCCATGTGCAGTTTGCCACAAGGTTGTGGGAAGTAATTCCATCTTGTGTAGTGTTTGTGATAAATGGGTGCACAAGAGATGTAGTGGTATTAGAGGTAGACTGAGAGATGATGCTGATTTCATGTGTGCTGCATGTCGGGGAGAGCAGGTGGAGATTGTTAGGTGTGAGAGAGTTGAACTTGCAGGTGAGTCTCTTCAGTGTGAGGAGGAGTTTCGTTATTTGGGAGACATGTTATGTGCTGGAGGTGGGGCTGGAGTTAGCTCAGTTGCTAGGATGAGAAGTGGTTGGAAGAAGTTCAGGGAGCTGTTGCCTCTCCTGACATTGAGAGGACTCTCCTTACGTGCTAAGGGGTTTTTGTATACAGCATGTGTTAGGAGTGTGATGCTGTTTGGTAGTGAGACCTGGGCAGTAATGGAAGAGGATATTCGCAGGTTTAAACATACAGAAATGACAATGATTGGGTGGATGTGCAGTGCGTCCCTGCGTGCAAAGCCTGGGGGGGCTGGGTTTACAATGGAAGAGTTGAGAGGTAGGATGGGACTGGAGTTTATTGGTGTTGTGATGAGGAGAGGTAGGCTGAGGTGGTTTGGACACGCGGAGAGGATGAAGGATGATAATTGGGTACAGAGGGTGAGAGGTGTTAATATTGGGGGAGGGGTTGGGAGGGGTAGACTGAAAAAGACATGGGACGAGGTCATTAAGTGTGACTTAAGGGTTAAGGGACTGAACAGGGAGGCTGCCAGGGATCGAGCAGCATGGAGAGCCGCCATTAGGTGACCAAGGCCGACGCATGCAAGCATGTTGGAGCCTTCAAAAACGAAACGAAACGATGATCGGGAGGTGGTCAGAGCCAAGGGTTCTGACCACTCTCCAGGATGTTGTGAGGGCGAGGTTTGGGGAGCAGAAGGTGATGTCTGGGGATGATGGGAGGAAGAGGGCTTGGTGTGGGATATGGGAATGCTGATGGGGATTATTAAGTATGAAAAGATGGTCTTCTGGGTTTGTAGTGCCAGCCCTCTGTCTGTGTCAGGGTTGTTAACATGCCAGGCCAACACCTTGGCATTGAAATCACAACCCAGGATGATGATGGGTATGTTAGCGATGTGGTGTATTTGTGGAGAGTAGTTGTGTGGTACTGTGGAGGACGAACGGGGGGGAATGTATATGTTGGCAATTGTTGTGTGTGATTTGTTACCAGTGCATATTTTAAATGATTGTATATCTGTTGTAGTGTCATGTGGGAGGAGAAGTGCCTTTGTGTGTGAACTGGTATCTGAAAAGCTGATGGATTTGTGTACCAGGGTGATGGGCCCACCGCCACCGCCGTCGGCCCAGTCTTGTCTGACAGTGGTGAAATTATGAAATGCAGATGTTTTTTGTGTTGTGTGTAGTTCTGTTTCTTGTAAGATGGCAATGTGTACCTTGTGTTGTTTGATAAATTTTGTGAGTTATTGTTTTTTGGTGTTTATGCCTTAGGATGATTACATTATGTGTGTGACGTGTCTTGGATGCTGCAGCACAAAGGGGAGGTGGTGGTGTTGGTGGAGGAGAAGGGGCAGGGGAAGGTTGTGATGGAGGTAAGGGTTGGGGTGGATTAGGTTGGGGTGGAGTGAGAGGGGTTGGGGGATTGGATGGTGTGGGAAGGATTGGTGGGTTAGGCTGAAGAGGTGTGGACAAAGAAGGAATAGGGTTGGTGAGAGGGTTAGTGGGTAGGGGAAAGAAGTATAATGAGCAGGTGTTTGTGTAATGCTTTCTGGATGCAAGTGTTGTGCAGGTGTAATGGGTCCAGTTCTTGCAGGAATTGCACTGAACTGAATCCTATGTCTGTTGGCTCGATGTGATAGGTTTTGAGCACGTTGGACATATGTATTTGTTGGTGGGTCCAGGATTGCTCTCAACAAGTACCCTCTCTCCCTTGCCCATACAACATTTGGACACAACAAAGAAACCATCACCACAGTTATAAACAATATAAAGGTTCAATGATGAATGATGCCAGCCCTGCTTGGGGCTCCTAACCTCACTAAAACACACTGTAACACTCTTCAGACCATACAAAACTAGGCCCCAAAAATAATCACAGGCTGCACAGCTAAAGACCACCTACACCAAGAAACCAAAGTCCTCAAAGTCAAGGACCATCTAGACATGAGAGGCACCCAAACTGTCACTGCAGTCTCCACAAACTCACAACATCCACTACACTACATGGCAGCACATCCACACACACCAAAACAACACCCAGCACATGATATAAGACACAAATACTGTCATCTCTTCCCCCCCGATGCCTCAGTCCAGCTTCCAGAAGCATATTCATACTCAAATCACTTGCCGTTCCATTCAGTCACTTAAAGACAATACACAGCTGGATGCACGGCCTCCTGATATCCATCATTCTGAATCCTATGTCACTCATGAGGACAGGGTCCACCTGGCCAAGCTGAGATGTGGGCATCATCCAGCCCTCTTTAGTTATCAGAAGACGAAGGTTGACTCTGTCGCTGACACCTGTACAGGATGTAACACAGCACCCCATACTATTACGCACATCATGGAAGACTGCATTGCACACAACCACCTGAGCCAACAACACAACATACACTCCTTGAGAGCTCTGTGGGAAAGCCCGGTCTTGGCCGTGGCCTTCCGTAGGGACTTGGGGCTGTTTGGCCAGACTGCCTAAGGAACAACTACTACTAATACTACTACAAGTACCCTCTCTAGTTTACCAATATGCTTCTTCAAATGAGGTGACCATACCACAGCCGCATACTCTAGTCTTGATCTTATCTATCTATCTATTACCAGATGCCTCACTCCCGAACGGGGTGGCCACAAACAAATCGCCTACATGTCACTCTGTCCCCTGCCATTTCACTACCACGCTCCCAACTCACACTCCATCCCTCCATCTCATCCTCGGCCTCCCCCTCCCTCTCGCCCCCTCCACCTCACTCACATACACTCTCCTCGTCAATCTTTCACTCTCCATCCTCTTCACATGCCCAAACCACCTTAACGTGTTTCTCCTAACGCTTCCCATCATGTCCTCAACCACACCACAACGCTCCTTCACTTCCTCATTTGTTAGTCTGTCTCTCCATGTGACTCCACATGCTCCTCTCAAATAACTCATTTCCACTGCTCTCACTCTTGACTTATGTCCTTCCAACAGGGTCCAAGCTTCACTTCCATATGTCACGAGTTGGTATCACAATACTGTCATGTAACAACTTTTTCACTTCCATGCTCACCTCCCTGTTTCTTATCACTGCTTTCAACGAACCAGCAACCTTCCTTCCCTGCTGTACCCTTTCGAGCACTTCACCCTCCAGACTACCATCCTTACTCATCACACAGCCCAAGTACTTAAATTCACTAACATTCTCCATATCCTTCCCATCCAATCTCACTGTACACTCACTGGCTTCACTTCTCTCGAAGACCATCATTTTACTCTTCCCCACATTCACCTTTGATCTTATCATGGTCACTATTAATGCCTTCAGCATTTCCTCACCCATATAATTAAAAGTCACTCTCATGTTGGTCAGAAATTCATAAGTTCCTCCAATGATTATGTTTATATGCTTTTCTGGTGACAAGTCATCCTGAATAATCATTCCCAAGTCTTTCTCATCCTGTCTTATTACTAATGATCTCATTGCCCATTTCACATGTCCAGTGCGGTCTTTTTTCACTCATTCCCATTTCTAATACATGGCATTTCTTGGCATTAAAAGCCATTTTCCAAGTCCGGTTCTGGCTGTGAAGTTTGTCCAAGTCCTCCTGCAGTTTTTTACAACATTTAATATGTTTCATAATTTTAGCATCATCTGCAAACATACTCATGTAGGCTAACTATTCAAACCCTATGGCAAATCATTTACATATATTAGAAACATTACTGGGGCTAAGACAGAGCCCTGGGGTACTCCACTAGTCACATTTCTCCATTGTGAAACCTTATCTCTTATCACTGTTTTCATCTGTCTTCCTATCAAATAATCTCCCATCCACTTTAATAGTTTCCCATGCACCCCTCCAAAGCTCTTCAACTTCCACAGCAGTCTCCCATAGGGCACCCTGTCAAATGTTTTCTTAAGATCATGATACATACAATCTGCCCATCCCTCTCTCTCTTGTATGACATCTATTACCCTACAGTAGAAACTTAATAGGTTAGTAACACATGATCTTTCTTCCCTAAAACCAAATTGTCTTGGTGTTATCACTTCATTTTCTTCTAAATGCTTTATCCATCTTTTTCTAATAATTTTCTCACAGATTTTTACAGACAATACTAGCATGTGCTACAGGTCTGTAACTGAGTGGATCTTCTCTACCTCCTCCCTTGAAGACTGGCACAATACTTGCTCTTGTCTCTTGTCCAATCTTCAGGTAACTGTCCATTTTCCAGTGAGGTTTTAATGATGACATAAACTGGCCACACTAACTGGTCTGCACATTCCCTCTGAATCCATCCAGCTACACCATCTTGTCCCAGTGCTTTTCTCACATCCAAATCCCACATCAGCCATAGCACCTCATTCACATCAACTGTAATTTCTGCTATTCCCATCATCCTGGGTTCTATTTCAGGTTCCCTAAATTCCTCCTACAACACATAGACTGACTGCAGCTTGTTGTTCATTATTTCACACAATTCTTCATCTCTTTTTTATGTTTCATCTCCATCCCTCAATCATATTATACTGCCCTTAACTTTCATTTTTCCATTTACAAACCTGTAAAATAGTGTTGGCTCTTTTTTACATTAAGTTACAATAACTTTTTCATATTTCCTTTCTCCTTCTCTCTGCGCCCTTACATATTCATTTCTTACCTGCTTGTACTCCTCCCAAGCCCATTCACTATACCTTCTTCTCACTTTATTCCATGCTCTTTTTCTTGCCTCAAGTGCCATTCTATATCAGTTGTTAAACCATTCTTTCTTCCTTTCCATAGCTATGGAAAATTTTGGGATATGTTTACTAACTCCTGTTTTATTTGCTTTTATCAAAAACTCATATTTCTCATCAACATTTGTGATCATATTCATTTTACTCCAGTCTATATTTTGGAAAAAGTTCCTCAGGGAAGTAAAGCCTGCCTTTCCATAATTGTATCTATTTTCTCTGTGCTTTTCATCTCTTTCTCCTTCCCTTAATCCTGCCACTTCCATCTCAATAACCAGATGATCACTTTTACCAAAGGGGCATTGGTAGGTTATGTTCCTCACATCATTTGGGTCCTTTGTGAATATAGTACTTAAAAATGAAAGAATTGATATAAAATTGGATGCACTGTGTTTGGAAAATGGCAAGGCTGAAACTACTGGTGAAGGAATTGCAAAAGTTATTGATGAATACAACTTATGGCACGTAATGAAAATGATCGTTGCTGATACAACTAGAGATAACACTGGGGAAAAGATTGGAGTTGTTGCAGAGTTCGGATAAGTTTCAACAAAGCACAATTTATTGGCTGTCAGCATCACATTCTGGACAGGATTCTCCATATGGTGATGGATGAAGAACTTGGCGCTAACACCAATTCTCCAAACATCGAATATCCATTTGTGTCTCAACTAATAAAGAATTATGAAAAACTAAAATCACAGTTTGTTAATGGAACAGAGGAGATCTCTGATAAGTCAGGATGGAGAGATGACATGAAGTTTTGTACCATTTAACACGATTGTTTAGATTCTTTGAAGAAAAAGGGCATTTTCCTTCGATTAACTTTCACAAAATTCCAAATATCAGTAATGCGAGGTGGAATTCAAGAGCAATTCTTGCTATCCTTGCATTCATTCTTATACCTACAACAAGGAAGACTTTGGAGAAGATATGCAGATTCATTTCGTACAAATGGGCAGAGTACTGGTTTACTAATCAGATGTACAATGAAAATGACTTCAAGAGCTTGTCAGAAATACTGAAACCTTACAAAAAAGCACTAAACTCATTGCAGAATCACTGGAAGCAAGAGCCATTTTTAAGATACGAAGAAGTGATCAGTCGGCAGAACATGCAATCAAACTGATGCAGGAACTTTATACTGCCTGCAGAAAAAAAAGCCAAACTGCAACTTAGATTTATTCTAAGTAATAAACAGTGATTTTAAGTATTAATGCATTTGTATAAGCTCTTTTGTTTTTATTTATTATTAGAAATGCAAATATACACTTACAAAAATCGATTTTTTAAATTTTGGGGTGAACTTTTTCTTAAAAATGAGAGGAAAAAGGGCCTGAGGTACCAGAATATAAGGCTGTAAAAAATTTATAACTGTAATATACAGTATATATACAGTAGGCATGCATAGTATTTTTTTTTTTTAAATGCAAAGAAGAAGGAACCAAAGCCCACAGGCCTGCATACTGTTCATTCCAAGAAAAAGCAAAAACAATACAAAACAGAGCCAAATTCAAGATCTGATCATTTCAAGATGCCTGGACACACTGCATTTGAAAGACTGGAGATCATAGGAAGTAGGAAATACAGACAGAGGAAGACAGTTCCAGAGTTGACCAGTTGCATAAATGAAGGACTGGGAGTAACGGTTAAATCTTGCATTAGAGAGCTGGACAAAAAAGATGAGAGTTTGTTGCTACACGGGTACTACGTGCCCGTCGTAGAGGTGGAGGGATGCAACCAGACAGTTCAAAGGAACAGCGACAGTTGAAGTAGCGATAGAAGAGAGATAAAGATGCAACAGTGCGGCAAAGAGACAAAGGTTGAAGGGAATCAGTAAGAGGAGGAGAGTTAATGAGACGAAAATCCTTTGACTCCACCCTATTAAGAAGAGCTACATGTGGGGAGCCTCCCCACACATGAGAGTTATACTCCATACACGGGCGAATAAAACCCGTGTACAAGGTCAACAACTGTGAAAGGGTAAAGAAAGTTTGGAATCGGCTTAGAACACTTAATCTCTTCGAAGCAGATTTCACAAGAGATGTAATATGTTCTTTCCAAGACAAATCCAGAGAGAATGAAACCCCAAGCATGTTCAAGGATGACGCATGACAGAACTAGACGTTATTAAAGATTAGTGGGTAATCCTGAGGAAGATTATGTCGGGTTGATAAGTGTAAGAACTGAGTTTTTGATGCATTAAAAATAACAAGATTATTTTTACCCCAATCAGAGATACGAGCCAAGTCAGACATTAGGTGCGCCAAAGCCTCATCCCTTGTTTGCTGAAGTAACTGCCGAGATGGACGTTGCGGAAATCGAATGGAAAGGTGGAGGGTGGAATCATCAGCATATGAGTGGATAGGGTTAGATGTACAGCTTAGAAGGTCATTGATGAATAAAAGGAAGAGAGTTGGTGATAGGACAGAGCCCTGAGGAACACCACTGTTGATAGGTATAGGAGAAGAACGATGGCCGTCTACAATAGCGGCTATAGAATGACCAGAAAGGAAACTAGAGATGAAGGCACAGATAGAAGCATAGAAACCATAGGAGGGCAGTTTGGAAATCAAAGATTTATGCCAGACTCGATTGAAAGCCTTTGAGATGTCAAGTGCAATGGCAAAGCTTTTGCCAAAGTCCCGAAAGGAGGATGACCAGGAGTCTGAAAGGCAGGTGAGAAGATCGCCAGTGCAGCATCCCTGACAGAACCCATACTGATGATCAGAAAGAAGGTTGTGACAGGAAAGATGCTTTAAAATTTTTCTGTTAAGAATTGACTCGAAAACTTTTGAGACAGGATGTTAATGCAATTAGACAATAGAGAATGAAAGTAATGCAAGTATAAGTGGCTGGGGAATGGCAGGGAGAAGGAGGGTAGTGAGAAGAGAGGAAGAAATCACCAGGATGGAAGTGGTGGAAGCAATGAAGAAAGTTAAAATGGGGAAAGCCCCAGGAATTGATGGAGTGTGTGGTGAAATGCTGAAGCATGGGGGAGAGATAGTAATAGAATGGATGTGGAAGGTGTGCAGATTGGCTTGGGAGGAGGGTAGAGTCCCGGAGGATTGGAAGTCAGGTATAAT
>JAGKTI010013874.1:0-22428 GCA_018397915.1 Birgus latro
GTATGAGGTTGTCTTTTATACATGCATGGTTTCTTTACTTGTCTTCGTTGCGATCACCTTCTCCAAAACTTACTTGCAGATCACACTCATTTGTACTAGTGTTTCCGTCCGTATCCTTACCTGTTTCACGTACATCACTGAAGCAGGGTAAATTGTCGTTACATGATAGTGTGTAAGTTGGGTGCACGGCATTAATAATGCTTCTTTTATTGTTAACTGGATGTTTTTGCTTTGTAACTAGCTAGGTATTTGTTCATGTTTGGTTGTATTTTAAGTTCTAGCTAAAGGCCTAACACATATTCTGGTAAGATGTGCAAGAAGTTATTGAAGTATCGAAAGGAATGGGGCAAAGTTAAGAAACACTGTTTTACGGAGCTTCAGTCTGCTCTAGCAGAGCTATGCAGAGGCGAGTCAATAAAAAGTTATTATTAAAACTTTCCTCAACCTGTGGAAGTTTTATTATTTGTCAATATTAGTATTATTCTTACTTATATTAAAATTGCGATATTTCAAAAGCTATATGGCCTAGAGCCTTCAAACTTAGTCAACTTAGTCTGACAGCTGTCCAGTTCTTTTGGCCAAATATGGTGGCAGTCCATCAACTGGATCTCCAAATAATACCTGGAACACAGAAAAGTGAGTCAGCCATGATATCGCAAGAACCGCTTAAGCTAGGAAGATTTAATTTTACTACACAGAGTGGAAAGGAGAATGGTTCTAATTTGCTGATTATTCTCTGATATCGCCTGGGGTAAAAAATTGGGATTTTTCCGGATATTTCGGATGTCACCTGATTTTCCATGAAAGAAGAAAGCTAGACCCACCAGATTTAACACATTTATGGACCTTTATGAGGTGACATGCACAAATGGCTGACCTTGACCTTGAGGTCAAGGTCTCAGATGCTTCCTTGCGGAAAGGAGTATGGTTCCAATTGGTTGATTATTCTCTGAGATCACCTAGAGTAAAAAAATTGGACTTTTCTGGATATTATGGATGTCGCTAATTTTCCATGAGGGATTAAAGCTAGCACCACCAAACTTGATAAACTTACAGACTGTCTTAACCAAAGGTTACATGCATAAGATCAGTGACCTGGACCTCAAGGTCCCTTTATAACTCGGCTTCTAGTTGTGGTACAGGGCTAGGCAACGGTCGTGGGAAGTTTTTCTTGATCATAATAGTGTCTTTGGACAATTCTACTGTTCTAATTATTATTATCATTATTATTACCACCTCCTCCAAGGGGGTTATGTTTTACCCTGTACTGGTTTGTTTGTTTATCTGTCTGTCTGTCTGGTTGTCGGTCAGCCTGTTAGCAGACTTACGCAGAAAGTTATAAACGGATCTTGATGAAATTTTGTGGAAGGATAGGCCATGGGCCAAGGAACAAATTATTAAATATTATGTCTGATCCGGATCCATTTCCTGAGTATGCCTCACAATATCTCCAAAAGTTCTAGATGAACTTCAATGAAATTTTGTGGAAAAGTGCACCATGGACCAAGAAAGAATTGATTAAGTTTTGGGGTGGATCCGGATCCGGATCTGGTTTTACTAATAGAAAGTTAAGAACAGATTTTGATGAAATTTTGTGGAAGGGTGGGCCACGCACCAAGGAAGAAGTCATGAAATTTGTGGGTGAATTCGGATGTGGATCTGGAGTATCCCTCACAATATCTCCAAAGTTCTCACTTTGTGATGGGAGCCACAAGATCAGAGAAGTTCATGTCAAAATGTCTTTAGTACCCTACCATACCCGAGAACCACTGCAATTTCTCTTATTTTTGGGTTCGGAGGAGTTGTCATTGGCCTGAACTTTAAAATCAGGTGGTCTCACTTAACCTAATCCTACCACATAGCCTAGGTTCTGTACATGAGCTTTTAGAAATTCGCATTTAGTTAAAAGAAGCACTAAATCATTAGAGGACAGTCTCTGTAGCAAGGCATCTAGTTGGTTCAAGAGTTCCTCCCAAGAGTTACTGAAAACAGCTACATGATCAATATAAGTGAAATCCTTTAACATCCCTTGTGAGATCATTCATCAGTCTCTGGGAGGTGGCGGGAGCGTTCTTCATATCAACGGGCATGACTTTACATTTATAAATATTGCCATCGACCACAAAACAGGAAATTTCTAGGGCCCTTTCTGTGAGTGGGACTTTGCCAATATCCCTTCGACAAATCTATCGTGGTTTTAAACTTTGCACTGTCTATAGCATCTACACAGCCATCTACTCTAGGAAGTTGGTAAGTGTCAGTCTAGGTAAGGGAGCTGACATTACGATAATCAGCAGAGAAACGATATGACTCACCAGGTTTTGGAACCACTATGACCGGGGAGCACCATTCACTTTGACATGGCTCGATCAACCCCTGCTGCAGCATGTGAGCCAGTTCTTCTTGGAGTATGGACTGCTTCTGGCACTGTATGGTGACTGCTTTACGGGGCTGGTGCCTCCAACATCCAAGTCGTGTTGTGCCGTTTCTGTCCGTCCTGGCGTGTCCCGGAAGACATCAGGGAACTTCCTGAGAAGGGCAATAAGTTCGGCATACAGCTCTGATGTCAAATGGGAGAGTTTGTTAGTTAATGTATTCCATGCCTCCTGGTTTTCTCTCCAACTAGTCGTCTGGTCCAGAGTCAAAGGACAGCCCTCGTCCTCCACTGTCTCAATAGCCGACACCACGCATGCAGCACTAGGGGTCTACATCTCGCCTGTGGTACTCCTTCAGCATAATCGCATGGCACAGCATTTGTTCCTTCCTCCGGTCTGGGGTTAAGATAACAAAAGCTTTTCGTCTCATTAACTCTCCTCCTTTTACTGATTCCCTTCAACCTTTGTCTCTTCGCCGCACTGTTGCATCTTTATCTCTCTTCTATCGCTACTTCAACGGTCACTGTTCCTCTGAACTGTCTGCTTGCATCCCTCCATCTGTACGACGGGCACGTAGTACCCGTCTAGCAACAAACTCTCGTCCCTTTTCTGCCCAACTCTCTAATGCAAGAGTTAACCGTTACTCCCAGTCCTTCGGTCAACTCTGGAACTGTCTTCCTCTCTCTGTATTTCCTACTTCCTATGATCTCCAGTCTTTCAAACGCAGTGTGTCCAGGCATCTCGAAATGAACGGAACTTGAATTTGGCTCTTTTGTATTGTTTTTGCTTTTTCTTGGAAGGAACAGTATGCGGGCCCTGGCCTTTGGTTCCTTCTTCCTTGCATAAAAAAAAAAAAAATCACTTCACCTATTCTCTTCTTTTCTACATAAGGGTCTGTGAAACTGGCCTACAGAAGCTGACCATGAATGGAAAACAAGACAAGAATATGACTGTTGCAAAATCAAATACTCCAGTAACAATGCCAGCTGTAGTTCCAATGGCAAATGTGAAGGTAATGATAGAAAATAGGAGTGTATCCGCATGTACTCTTTTTGATAATGGTGCACAGGAAACCCTAATTTCTGCTGACGTAGTAGGAAAATTAAAATTACCCATCACAGGCAAAGTAAATCTAGCCATTACAGGGTTTTTAACCACTAAGGAAGCACAATCTTTTGACTTAGTAAGACCTTTAATACAACTTGGCAGATATGAATGCCGTATAACAGAAGGTGTACTGGATAAGATGGAAACAAGTATATTTATCAAAGGACTGAAGGAAACCTCTGATCATCTACAGAACTTGGGGATAAGGTTGGCTAAACAGAATGTGAAATCAGATATTGTGGGTCCCATGAAAATTATTACTGGGTCAGATTACTGTGGAAGATTCCTACATAGGACTTTCAGAAAGAACAAAGTACAGTGTTCAAGAGCCCAGCTTGTAACCTTATTATGGGCCAACTGCCTTTTCCAAAGCAAAGTAGAAGAGAGGTCAGATTGGTAGATTCAGTCTTTGTTCCCCTTACACAGTCATTGATGGTAGCCGAATAGGTGCAGAATTAGAACCAACTCAAAAAAAAAAAAAAGACATTGGATGAAAAAATTGAACCTGTACACAAATTGTGGGACTTGGATAGTGGGGGAATACATACTGAAGTACCAAACCCTGAAAAGAAATAGTAACTATGGACCTGTATGATCAGTTTGTGGAATTTAAGGATGGACAGTATTTGGTTGGATTACCATGGAAGCTGAACCATTCAGAGTTACCAACAAATTAACAACCAGTTAAGGCACAGTTAAATTCTCTTCTAAGGAAGTTGAGAGACAAACTAGAACATCTACCAATATATGATAATATTATAAACGGCCAATTGAAGAGTAAATTTATCGATGAAGTACAATTCCCTGTTAATCACAAAGATGGACATTATATACCACATCATCCTGTAAGCAAGGATTCAGTAACAACTCTCATAAGGACAGTTTTTAATTGTAGTAGTAAAGCGTCCAGAAAATTAGCTTGCTTGAATGACTGCCTATACTGTGGACGTACACTAACAGAGAAGTTGGAGAAAATGTTATTAAGATCTAGAGAGAAACCTTATGCTTATACACCAGACATCAGTAAGGCCTTTCTCAGAATAGGACTGAGAACAGAAGAAAGGAAATTTTCAAAATTCTTCTGGCCTCAAGAACCTCAAAATGAGGATAGTCCTTTGAAAACTTACCGTTTCCGATCGGTGTTCTTTAGCTCATGTGCTAGTCCTATCGTACAATGCAACACTTTGAAGCATCATTTTGAAAATGTCCAATGCCTTGAAATAGGGCAGGCCTTCTATACATGTAGCTTACAAGGTGTTGCTGATACAGAACCGGAAGCATTGAAGGCTTATGAAGTAACCAGTTCTGACTGTGAGAAGGCAAGTTTGCCGTTACAGAGCTAGAAGACAAATTCAATGCTTTAAAGGAATAGAACGGAAGAGGGCTATGCTAATATTGACATTCCCGAAACTCAAAATGTGTTGGGTCTTAGCTGGGATACAAGGTTTGATTAAATAAGTCTAAAAGCAATTAAGTTCCCTGATGTCACTCTCACCAAGAGGTCCTAGTTAAGTCAGGTCTCCATGTTATTTGACCCATTAGGATTGATCAGCCCCAAAGTTATTAGGGGCGAATGTTTAGTACAAGAGGCTTGGCAAAAAAGGTTGGACTGGGATACTGAATTAGGTGAGACGTATGTAGAACAGTGCAAACAGATTAGAAAGGAAATTGAAAAATCATCAGGCTTATGTATTCCCAGGCAGATAAACAGTAACAAACAGTCACATTTGCATATATTTTATAATGCTTCTCAAAAGGCATATGGGGCAGTAGCTTAATGTGCAACAAGAGATTATAGTAAAATTATTATGTCCAAAGCCAGAGCTGCACCAATCAAAGGAAGAACCTTACCTCAAATGGAACTGGCTTCCATAGAAGTAGAAACTAAATTGGCCAGGCATTTAACCGCTACTCTTGACACTCAGTTTGAGGATATTTATATATGGACTGTCAGTGAGATTTGCCTTTACTGGGTAGGAAAGGAAGACAGCGAAATTCCTTTCATCTGCAATAGAGTGATGACTCTAAAAGAACTGTATTCCAATTTTAAATTGATGAATGTGTCCTCCAGTCAAAACCCAGGTGATCTCTCGAGATTCTCGACAATAACGAGATCGATCAGAGATTGTTTAAAGGTCCTAAAAGGTTACTTACTAAAAAATAGCCTGAGCAGAAACAGTATCACATTGCTGACGTCAGAGTTGTAAACCTGGATCCTGTAGTACCTAAGTCAGATGTGACAGACATCAATAGATTTTCATCAATAAGACAACTTCTTAACATTACTAAATTAGTGGTAAAATTTTAAAATAAGAAAGTGGGGTATGAAATGTTTGATCCTATGGAAAATTGGATGGGAAAATTGCGAAGGAAATATTATGGAGAGATTTCTGACCTTTCATGCCAAGGCACTGGATCAATAATAAGCTGGAAAGAGATTTAGGATTATTCTTAGCTGGAAAAGGTCTAATTAGATGCCATGGCAGAATAGTAGAGGCTGATTTGCCTCTTCAAAAAAGACATCCTGTATTGTTACCCAAGAATGATCATTTTGATCATTTTGTACAGTTTATTATTAAGGAAACCAATGAGTTAACTCTTCACTGAGGTGTGCTGCAGACTTTGGCCCTAGTCCAAGAAAGGTATTTGATTCCCAGGGATAGAGAGGTTGTGAAGAAATATCTCAAAAGTTCCATAATATGTAGGAGGTATGAACAACGACCATATGACTATCCAGGACCACCTGCTTTACCAGAGGATAAGGTAAAAATGTAGGTCAGCCCTTCAGTGTAACTACAGTTGATTACATAAGGGTTAAAGCTGTTACGGGTGAGGGAACTCCCCATAAGGTGTATATATGTTTTCTTGTACCTCCACAAGGGTAATCCATCTAGAAATGGCAGAAGATTTGAATTTAGAGACATTCCTAAATGTATTTAGTAGATATGCAGCTAAAAGGTCTTGTCCTAGTAAATTAATATGAGACAATGAAACTAATTTAGTTGGAGCATCACCTCTAAGTTTAAATATGATGAATGACTCAAAGGTTAAGTCAACCCTGGGAATCTGAAATTGTATCTGGCAGTTCATAGCTCTAGAGCCCCATGGCAAAATAGATTCACTGAGCGAATGATTGTTACTGTGAAGAACTTCCTAAGGAAACCTTACACAGAACTAAGATCAGTAGAGAGGAGCTGAGAACGGTAATAACTGAAACTGGGGCTAGAATTAATGATAGACCTTTAACCTATCTGGATGATACTAGTGTATCAATTGAAACCTTGACACCAGCTCATATGTTATATGGCAGAAAGGTCCATCCGGTGCCTTGTGTGGATATCCTGGAGGAAGTAGATGACCCCATCATAGAGAATAATAAACTAGGACAACATCTGCGTGAGGGATATCAATGTTCGAGAAAAGTACTGGACATCTGGAATAGACCCTGGGGCGAAAATTATCTAAGAGAAAGATTTTATGGGGCTCAGGCTGCCAGCAACACGTCAGTTATAAACATATGTGATGTGGTCTTAGTGAAAACAGACCAACCAAGATCCCAGTGGCCATTACCTAAAGTCATCTCCACACATTCAGATTCGGAGGGGGTACTGAGACTTGTCAATATCCAATGTAGGGGTCATATCAACATAAACACCACTGACAAATTTGTGCCCCTTCAGTTAACGGCTATCCATGAGACTGCGACTGGTGGAGAAGAATTAAGTCAAAATGCGCGACCTAGAAGGGCCACGGCGCAGGGTTCTCGAGACTTGTGGAGAAATCTTTCTGGATAGGGGTCACATAATATGATACAGCATATCATTTTTCACCCGGCCCCAAAACTGTCGAAACTATTTTCCCGCAGAGGGTGATAACATCCTGTGTGTAGCGGTATTTGTGCACCTTTTTAATATAGTTTTCCCTGTTAGAGGCAGAGGAAAATTCCAGGGAATGTTTATCGTTATTTCAAGTGGTTCATTAACCCAGGGACTGCTCTAGTTTCTGGTTAATAATCCTTTTTATTAATAAATTAAATGTTACTTCATTTAACATTTATGGACAACTATAATGTAAATGCATGTATAAATACCTAGAAGGTTAGAAATATTCCACTGTACCTGACTGTGCATGCCTAGTCTGGTGACATGCAAAACGGATATTATATCTTAATGTACATATAATGATTTTTTTTTTTTAATCCTTATTTGAAAATAAGGTTGATTAAAGTTGGACGTTCCTTGCAAATTACATGAAGTAATTCATTGTATGTAAGTAAATGTAATTAGATAATATGTGGCATTTCTGAATCCTGTGAGGGAGGGAGATTTGCCATTTCTCGTTCAGTTCCTGAAGTTCGTTCAAGCTGCACTAGAACGTTTGAACAGACCCACGCAAGCTAAGACCGCAAGCCGGTCGTCATCTGTCATTCCGAATCTGTCTAGTTAAGTATCCATAGAGATTTGGTCAAAACGAGGGGATCTGGTTAGGATACGAGTAGATAATTATAGGTGAGTCAGGGTACCAGTTATACCTCATTCACTGTAAAGAGACTTTAGCTATTTAGTTTTAAACATGTGGTGTTCATAGAAGAATTCCCCTCAGAAACAAAGAAATTTTCTGACACGTTTCATGCGTCATTAATGACTGGACGTATTTTGTGCACTGGTTATGCTTTGTAACGGCAAAAATATGCAGAAACGAATAATTGAGTTCATATGATTTCTTACGTTTCATAATGCTAGGCAAATCATGAAAAGAATTAGAACGTCCTGTTGTAAAACATTATCATTTCCCTTCCAGATTTGTTATATAAATCGACAATAAAGAGCGTTATTCATGGTGAGAATGGATGTAATGATGGCTCTAATCGCAGTGTTCTGGTTCTTAAACAATATAAAGAGAAAACCAAACAGTGACAAAATTCCATGTAAAAGCATTTGTTACGAAACGTATGTGGTGCTCCTGTAGAGTTAATGAGTAATGTCATTGGAGCATTGGAGTACAATAGATTACAGTATACTAGAATGGAAAATTACTATACTTCAGGCACTTTGACTTTTTTTTTTTTTTTTTTGCATAGCAAATGAGAGCTGCCCTCTATTTCTTAGTGTCTTTGATAATTGTACCTCTGTCCCCCTGGCTCAGAACTTGCAAGAACAGCTCACTTCAGACTCAGCCTCAATTAGCCCGTCACGTCCTGACCAATTTCCTGCCTCCGATACCCCCTAGTCCCAAGCAATTTTGGAAGAAAAAATTTTTTGACTCAAACCTCCGCTTTTGGTGAGAAACATCGAAAATTCATAGAGAAATCGCCCTCCTGAACTTATAAATGTTGCTACAGGTGACGAGTCAGCCTTACATTTCGTTCTCGCTCAGGGTATCTGGCTTCAAAGAAAACGAACTATGGGAGGGTAAACTATTTCAAGCCGCTTTAAATTAAGTACAGTATTCATTTATTTATTTGGTACGAATTTATGTATAGTGCAAGACTATATTGGTTTTCACACAATTATATAGGCAAAAGAAGCATTGTTCAGTCACCAAACACATCGACATATGGCACCTTCCTTTACGACATTACCACCTCTAGCTTCTTTATTTCTTTTTCCTCCACCTCAGGAATCACTTTCACCGTGAATTTCGTCATTGGAGAGACTGTGGCACGACATGTCTTTACTTGCCAGGTCACTGGTAACAGGTGAATTGCCGAGTGTGGGGGGAGGGGGGAGGGGGGTCAGGTGGAGCCAGGCAGTATCCCCACTTGACAGCGACAGCAGATAGAGGAAGGTCTCCCACATATGCCTACCAAATATCACCCGTGAAACTTGAAAAATATGCAAATGACTGACCCTGCAATTGCACAATGTATGGGTACGTCGATGGGTGTAGCCGTGACGAAACGTTGCAACGTACCCGTACGTCGACGGAACACCTCAGGTTAGAGGACTGGTAGACAACCGGCACATGGTAAGCGTTTCCATCCAGATTCATCTCAAAATCAGCCCTTCAGGGCAGATCTACCTATCTACACTGAGCAGTCACTTAAGATGTTTCACTGTCCCGCAGTGAACCTTTCTACAAAGAAACAGCAGACAGAAGACCTGGACAGTAGCTTACCTCCTGTTATGACAGTCCATCCTTCACAGATATCTCCTACCCCAAATCGTGTCTGGTGAGATTAGCTGCAAGGACAATCTCTCTCTGTACTCGTACTTCACAGTATTGGACCCTTGAAGTTAACATCCGGCTCTGTACTGTCGTAGCTCCCAGAAGATTACAGTCTAGTACAAATGAAAAAAAGAGTACAGGTAATGCACCCACCCATCCTACACATATTACATTTGTATTACACATGCATAATTATTATGTCCTCACATCATGTTGCAACTACTGCATATACCCGTACTCATATTTGCCACACATGACGCCGGTGGTTTAGAATGTCTAACTTGAAACGTAGCATCATCAGTGAATAGGTATTAGCCTCTCTACTTCCCTGCCACAATAAAATTATTATGAATGTGTTCTCTGCATTTAGATTGTCACAGAAACTCCAAAAATGGTCTAAATAGCTCTGGTTGGCAGTAATGGTTGAATCTGGTTGGTTGACAAATATATATCAGAGAGGGACATGACATAATTATTCACTTGCAAAAATTTCATCACTTCCTGCTGCACCACCTCGCAACGCCAGACACTGAAACTACACTACCGCTTCGTTTATATACAAATTTGGCCACAAGTCATACGGTCTCGAGAACATATTGAAGAAATTGCCTCACTTTCGAGAGAAAAAAAAGTAAAAGAAAACAAGAAGCCGTGTGCAACAGAAGGGGAAGTATATTGGAACACACAAAAACAGGGATGAAGGGGAAAGACGAATATGCTATTAAATTAAACGAATTATACTGATACCGGAAAAATAATGTATGCTACAGGAAAGGAAGGACTGTACTCCGTGTCAGCAGCAGGAGGGGGAAGAAAAAAAGATGTATAATTGAAGAGAAGAGGAAGAAATAAACACAATGAAAGACGAAAGAAGTAAGGAGAAAATGAGAGAGAGAGAAAAAAAAAAGTTAAACTTAACAATATTCCCGAGGAAATGCTGAAAGGTTTTCATACACCTCCAGTAAACCTATTCTAGAAAAATAATCTCTACCGATTTGTCTTGTCTCGTTTCACTAGATATGCAGGTACTGTGAAGAGATGTCTTCCTGCAAAGGCACCGATGCAGTCAATCAGATATGCCTGAATGCACAAACGTCTCTCAATTCCCTCCTACCCCTGGAAAGGAAGATGGTGAACTGCATCGTTTGTCTGGCATTTCATCTCATCTATCTATTGCCAGACGCCTTAATTCCGTAAGGGGTGGCCACAAACTAATCACCTCCATGTCGCCCTCTCCCCCGCCATTTCACTGCCCTGCTCCCAGCTCACACACCCCTCTCTCATATACCTCTCCACTACATCCCTCCCTCTCATCCTTGGCCTCCCCATCCCTCTCCCCCCTCCACCTCACTCACATACACTCTCCTCATCAGTCTCGCATTCTTCATCCTCTTCACATGACCCAGCCACCTCATTGTGTTTCATCTCATTAAATGCTTTAAGAGAATCTGAAAAGTGTTTGAAGGCGTTTGCCCAAGAATCAGTTATTCTCAGTTTGAAGTAAATTAGTGACAAAATGAGGGAATGACACCATAATGGCAGTTATTTAGGAAATAAAAAGTCCGGAAATACTGAATGGTTTCCACCATATGCTGAAGAACAAAAAAATATAGTTACAGCCAGAAGTATATATAGACGAAACAATATGCATAATCTGTAGAAAAGTAGATTTACTCTTCCTGAAATGCAAAGGCACATAAAGATAAAAAATCGAAAGCACTGGAGGAGAAATCGAAAATACATACTTCAGATAATGATGAAAACATACACTCATAGCCAATAAAAGAAGGGAGAAGAAACAAAAAGACTCATATTCTTGAAAGAAATAAACATATAAAAGAGATAAACTTAAGATTAGAAAGCACAGACAACATAAGAGGATAAACATCAACAGTGTAAACAGGATGCAATATGTGTCTCTTTGCCTATCTGTGTCTGCAGCGAGGGTCTGTAAATCAGGTCTAAAACCAATACAAATATTGTGTGCTTAGGTATACTAGACGACAGTGGCTGGTTAGGTATACTTTTGGATATCCGTCCCACCTCCCCCCTCTCTCTCTCTCTCACACACACACTGTGTTTGTGTGTGTGTGTATGTGTGTGTGTGTGTGTGTGTGAAGGGGGTTGAGGGACTAAATACTTGCTCTAGTGACTATGAATCGAGATAAGTCCCCATTGGAAAACAGTAATGTATTTGAAAAGATGCAAGCGTAGACATCTAGTTCAGACGGGCTCAGTTATTTATTTAATGACAAGTATCACTAAACATTTATTATTTAATGTATAACTATCCCAAAGCATTGATATAATGCTAGAGATTGTTTACTTCAATAAAAATATAATAGCCACACCATAGTAATCACTGATCCAACTGTTTATTATCAAATGAATGCAAACTAGCTTCAAAGGTTATAGCAAATAGACTAGTTCATGATTTACATGAAACCAGCAAGGCAAACAGGCAAGATTTAGAAGTACTTACTCAAATTTTAGACCACATGCATGTAACGATTCAGCTAATGGAGAAGCCACAAAACACGCACACACAAAAAAACATCTACGTTTAACTTTTGTAGATTATGAAAACTCCGTTGACTCAAATAAGCAAAAGACTGTACAAAACTCAATACAAAATCACGGTATTAATGAGCATACTGCAAAGCTCCTATACTGAAAACAGTGATGAGATAAGACTGAATAAGAATATAGACAATAATCCATAATAGAATATGAGACAGGGCAATACAGTTTTATTAAAGTTCTTTACACCATGTCTTGGATAGATTCTACACATTTCCAGTTTTTTTACAAATGTTCACTTTTACTGGACAATACTGACCCACTTAAAAAATGGAAATGACATGGTGATGAAGAAACGGAGGATTAAAAGATGATTCACAATGACTTCAACAAGGAGTTTCAGATTTAGTCTAAAATGAGCAGGAGCAAAGTATTGTTCAACACTAACACTCATGTAACGAAATTTTTAAGTATAATTATTTTGGTATAAAGGATCCATTAAACTAGACAAAATCTCTTGTTAAACATTGTATACCACCTTAACACCCACACAGGTCATTTCAAAGTCCGACGAAAATTTACGGATGTTTATTCATCTTAGCTGAATACAGATCTTGCCCCTATCAGGTTTGTCTCTGGACTGAAAACAGAGCCGGAGAGGGAGCCGGGCTGCCCTTTTCGGTAGACCTAACTTTACCAACTTCTGAAAATTGACGCCTGATGACTATTTCAAAAAATGGTACATAGGCCAAGCACACACATATACACACTTATAACTTCGCTTACTGCTATGAAATGTACACTAATATATACTGACAAAAGTCTAGGATTTTGAAAAATATTAAATCATGGTAACAATGGAACCACTTGGATCACGCCAAAAGAACATTTTTTCTTTCTCCGTCCATCCAGTGCATCTGTTCTTACTATCAAAATTACTCCATCAGCCGAACTCGTGAGTTTTATCTTTTTAGCGTATTTCTCAAAGGATGAATTAGTCGAGGGTGATAAAAGAAAAACAGAATCCAAATTAATAAGAGTTACCACACTAGAGGTTGCGCGTCACCACTGGCACAATGTATTACGCGTAATACCTGAGGAGGAAATGTACAGAATGCCTTCAGTGAAGAATGCTAAGGAATTAGGAAAATTTTCGGAATAATTACAAGCTACTCTTGAATATGTTGCACAAAGATAATTTGGTGACTTGCACCACGATAATGAAATTAATGTTATCCACAGAGTAAGCTATATGGGATAACCTAACAATTGGAGGTGTATGGTATGTAGGAGGACTACTGGGCCTTGTGAACAGGCTCTGAAGCATATGCCCAGAGTCGGACACATGAAAAAAAAAAATGTAAAAATATGGTTAACGAAACGTTTGCTGTCCTGTGCAATAAACCACGGACAGTGATCTCATTGAATAATGGCTATTTTACCTTATGCTTGTCAGTATAATCTGTGTCCATCACTGTCTTTGTAAGGAAAGATTGTCTTAATATATCATCAAAATATATGGTCTTATGTTATTTTTCAGTAATTTCTTTTAGAAGAAGAAGAATTGTAATATAATTTTAAAAATTAAGGTCAGCATTTATTTATCTTCTTATAGTAAACATCTGAGATAAGAAAAGCTCTATGCATTAAAACAATTGTACACTTCACACACGTACATTCATAACTGTGTACTTGTATATTTTCATCAGCCAAATTTGGATCCCTTTATGTACCATAGATTCCCATTTGGTTAGCGATACGAGACAGGAGAGCAAGGGCGGTAACCATATCAAAGGCTCTCATCTTCTGTTCCTTCCACACCGTCCTCACACCATTTTCACAGCGACCCAAGAGCTGTCACAGCAATAACCTCACTGCCACAGCCACTTATATTCACTTCCAAACTCCAACTCTGGCATAGCCTCCACATTTCTTACTTCCATAATACCCCTTCGCAACTCCTACATCAACGGTTCCATTCTTCTTTACCAAGGCCTTCACAACCAGAATTTCGTAACCTGAATTACTATCAGTTAGTTTGTACTACCTCTGGACTTTTCATAATCAGGCAGACTTTTTCATTATTCTCTCCTTGCCCCTTCTATTTTGTCCTTGTATGTTGATTAATTAACTGCCCGTGGTGGGTAAATCCTTAATCTTGATCCATAACCCAAGAGACTGGCAAAGTTTCACCATTTCATTTTTCTTCTCGGATCTAATGAGAACTTCCTCCCTCCATGAATCATTTTCCTGTGTCCAGACTCTTAGTTTTCACGATTTGTCTTAATTTACTCTTGGTGGTCAAGCCGTAAACCAATCAACAAAAAACGGCTGGAGGATTTATGATCATTTAATGATACCAATGACGTAGGTCGGTTTCACTCCCTCAATATTTCACTGTCCACCGATGTCGAGAAGGACCCATTTGGGAAAATTTCCTAAGGTGATTAAGGAGGTAACCCAAATTTTGGACCTTTGTGTTTTGCTGCAAGTAACCAATAAGGCAAAATTAATGTAGTACACTAAGTACCATATTTGCACAATCCCCGGTGCCACAATTTCCGGCGTTTTGAGTAAACTTTGATGACATTTCTTTTATTTTTTCTACACACAGACGATTTTATTCACCTTTGAGGGAGACGACCGGAAGGGGTGAATGGAGACACCCTTACACTCAGCTACAAGCGGTTTATCCAAAGTTTAACAAAAATCTCTTGGAGGTAGGAGGAGCTGAAAAACAACGCAGGCAAGAATAAGAGGTGTTGGCAAACTTTGGATTTGCCTTGTGACGTTGAACTTTGATTGGTCCACCAGGGTTCTTATCTTCAACCCTTCCACCAAGTTTGGTCTAAATAGAGTTGACTTTGCCACAACGAACATCACCATTACCAGTGCCACTATCATCATGACAACTATTATCTCAACCACTATCCACCACCATTAGCATCAGTATGACTGTTATCACTATGGCTCACCACTACCATCATCATCACTACCATGGTCACTAAGACTGTCATTACTGCCACCATGATAACTACCACTGTTACCTTGGGTGACCCTCAGTTCTTTCATGTGGTTGCTGAAATGAGATCCTAATTGCCTGAAAAGACAAGTACACTACTAATTCCTTCCGTGCTTATAAAAAGTGGTTCTTTATTTACTGACATATCTAGAAATGCAAATGGTGGTAAAGCATTATATTGATATCCTTGTATCCATCTAAATAGAAAAAATAAAAATAAAAAAAAGGATTCATAGCGTTCAAGGTTCTGAATTACACTAGCCTAGTTTCTGGTCCATTCGCTTTATAAATATAAATTCGGAACTGATGGCTTCCGTACATCATATCTGTCAGCTTCTTCCATGAGCCTAGTTCTCCACTACAAAGACAGTCAGTGTGTCTTAATCTCTAGGCAATTCTTTCCATGAGAGCCAGAAGTTCTCCTTTGCTTCAGGTGGCGCCCAACGCCTTGTTACCATTTTGGCACTAAGATTCACCATCCATTTTGAATACATGCTCCAGACTTAGAACGCATGACTGGTGTGTAGGAATTATGAAGGTTGTTTATTCGACGATGCAGGATCTCGGCAAAGATTGATTTTTTTTCCTTCTGATGTAGCGAAATTCAAGTCCCCGAAATGTTTCCTCCCCAAGATCACAGGCAATATCGCGTCCATTCGAACTCAGTCCATTATTCTACGTCTTGTCCACCACGTAAGGCCAGTAGCGTTAATGCGTTTTTATCTTTGGCGAAAATCTGTCTAAAAACTTCAAAATAATTAAATTCTAATATATACTATTAAAGAAAGAATGTGAACAGACAAAAGAATGTGACGCTGTGGTTGATACGGAGATAGTAATCGACTTAGCAATATGACAAATTCACATATGTTAAACGTCGTTCATAGCATTATATAAATTGCAGAGCAAAATCTTTAGAAGTATCAATAATCTCATCACCGAAGTTCTTTATCTTAATGGGTCCGTTTAACCCAGAATCGCTAAATGTCTTACAGTGTCACAGATGAACTTTTTCTGCTTCAACGGTTGGAAGTGAGAGGAAAAAAAAATCCTTGGGTATTTAACCGCTCATATATCCAAGTTAATCAAATACATATATCATCATTAGTTCTTCCTTAACTATGAAAAAATACTAACAGCTCTTGGACTGAGATATACGTGGTAGCCTGACTGGTTATGTATATTTACGATCATCAGCAATAGCATCAAAGCTAATCCTTGCAAGACCAAGATCAAACGAGCCGGGAACCGCAGACCAATATATACTCTGGGCTATATATAGAACTCAGGTACTGATACCACTGCACCACGGCGTCAAAAAAAACAGGTAGCCGTTGCTTTTATGACTCCGTGGTGCAGTGGTATCAGTACCTGACTTCTATGCAAGAGGTCCTAGGTTCGATTCCCAGTCGAGGAGCCTAAATAAGTATATTTGTACACACGCGTTTAATGTGTGTTTCTCTAACATCTTAAGACGCTCGTGTTGTGTCTGGGATAGACTAAAGCTGCTCTGCCATTCACCCGAGTTGCGTCGGGCAGCAGCTTGATCCTGATGTGTTGTGACTGAAAGAATTCCTTCCATCATGGATTTACCTGGTTTCGTCAAAAAAANCTGGGTTCGATTCCCAGTCGAGGAGCGTAAATAAGTATATATATATAATTAGTCCTTTACAGTGGACAAGAAGAGGAGAGGAATGAGGAAAAGTGGTGTGTGTGTGTGTGTGTGTGTGTGTGAGAGAGAGAGAGAGAGAGAGAGAGAGAGAGAGAGAGCAGCCTAAGGAATGTTACGAGATGGGAGTGGCATTATCTCATTTGAATTCGAATACTTTGTGTATGAATGTTGTTAATTTGTTAGCTTTCTTTAATAAAGGTGTGGGCTGTCAACTTATTTTGCATCATATGGACTGTTCTTTTTTAATTCCTTGCATATTTCATGTTGATTATCGTTCATTTTATTGATAACTGATATCTTTTGCATTTTACTTTCAGTTCTTTGGACTTTGCATTTACAAGTGTTTTAATTAATTAGCTGTAAATATATTTTCCATAATAAGTTACGGTGTAGAGAGTGCACACATCCCTATTGATTTACTATTTTATATGCAGTATATTTTCACGCCTCAATATTTTTTGCTGTTTTTTATTATACTTTTCTCATTGCAGTCATCAAGATATTCACTTGATCTTTGTGTTTACTCGACTGACAAATCATCTACAATCATTACAAACCTTACATAAAATTATATCAGGCCAAGGCTTAGCTTACTGACTAAATGTGAATAAATAGAATTAAGAATCAGAACTTTCAACCTTTTCTTGGCCTACCATGATTAACATTAACCTTACTGTAGTTTTTATTGTTAGGAATGGTTATCAAGATTCTATACTGCGTGTGCAGAAAGTATTACCTGGAGGTGCACAGATGCGATAATGACTACTGATGATGTGATTGCTTTTGTCTTATAATAATAATTATGCAGGTTTTAAGGCTCTTCCTTTGTAACAGATATTTCACTTCAGACCTGTCTTTTTTTATTATGAGATTTTTTTTCTTAATTATGTGGGTGCATCCCTTATAAAAAATGACAGACATATCGACCATAATGTTTTCCTTGTTGACGATAATAATGCAAAAAAGAAAATGAGATTTTGTTGCAGAAAAGTATAGAGCTGCACCTGATTACCCGGCCATTGTCTCTAGTTCCTCCCTGCTCTCTTGAATCTAGCCATCACACGGAAAGAGATACGGAAATGGGCTTCCGTCCAGGGATTAATGGGACTAGGAAGTGGTGTTGTGAGATACCAGTCAATGACGACAGATCTTATATTAGAATTAGATATTCCAAAAGCATTGATAGCAAACAGAAAATTAGCCTACCTAAGATGCATAAAGAGAAACAATGCAGGAACGATCATCAGAACGGATCGCATAACACAGCGAAATGGAAGAATATTAAGAAAAACTTTTATAGTGTGCAGAAAGGTTTGTTGGCAGACAAGGGCTTGGAGAAGAACATTCATGAGACTGGAACTCTTTGTTTCACCCTCCACCCGACCCTCCCTGCCCCTCTCACCACCCAACCATACACCTTCCACTACTGGACCATATTTTTGCCTCTCCCATTACTGGATCTTCCCTCTGTTTCTTCCACATTTCGACCCTCACCCTTTCTCTTTTACCACCAGAAGCTCTCCTCTACCCGACATTCCGCTATCGTCTCTTATAACCCGACCTCCATATCTCTTCCACACCCGACCCTCTCCCTACTCTTCCAGCACCCCACCCTATCCCAGCCTCTCCCATTAATCATTCTTTTCTTTCTTTCCCATCACCCAACGCTTCCTCTGCCTATTTTGTTTCCACATTACTTTTCTTACTCTTTCGTAATTTAAAAAAAAAAATCTTTTTGTCAGCTTGGAAGCGTTGTTGATATGAAAGCATTGTGAAGACGACGAAGAGGTTTATTTAATCGTATCAGTGTGGTATGCGAAGGAAAACTGAGAGGAGCAATGTGGAATAAAGGTTAGATGATGTCAAGTGAGGGGTAGAAAATGAAGTAGGTTAGGAATAATGAGTCGCAGATGAATACCAGTGGCAGAGCAACACTCGAAAGTAAAAGATGGAAAGTGGAGTAGGTTAGGAACAAAGAGTAGCAGATGAATACCAATAATTGGAGGATAGTCATCGTGAAAGATGGAAGGTTGAGTAAGTTAGAGGAAAAGATTAATATAAATACAAGAGAAGAGATAAGTAATACAGTGGGAGGTAACAGATCTGGACAACATTCGGAATGCATAAAGGGAGTGTTTGGTTGGGAATGCTAAAGTTGTGTGTAATGTCACGTGGATAGTACAGCTTGATAGAATGAAGAGGATGAAAAGAAATTAGAGGACGAGAGAACGAAGTGGCTAGATTAGACGCAAGGAAAGAATTAAAATGAAAGAAAAAGAAATTACACTGAGTGTAAGAAGCGTGCAAACAGACGAGTAACGAGAAAACGAAGGAGGCTAATGAAAATCTTAGGAATATATGAACGTATATTACCCTCATACCAGAGGTGCGAAATCTGAACTTGGGGTGGAAAAAGTGTGGACAGTCGGAGGGTAAAACTGAGTATTATTATTATTTATAAAGTAAAGTAAGGAGCAAATATAAAGAAAATTTTCAAAGGGTGATGCATGGAAGTGATTATTATGCAGGGCGCTTTGGCTGTCAGAAGAACAACGAGTAGACTGTAGCACCAGTCGAACTTGGTGGCACTTCCAAGGTGGATGGAAAGCTAATGTCATGGAGAGTTGGAGCTCCCATTCCATCAGCCCTCTGGACTAGCTTCTGACCATTCCTCTTTTTCAGTGTTTCAGTAACACAGAGAATGATATCCAAGACAAGTTTCTCTAACATTACACATTACACACTACACTTCCTATTCAAATTTCAAACAATCTTGGCATCTAAACACCAAGCTCTGAAGTCCCCTTGTAGGAGGGGAGGGCATAAAAGCCCCCACCATCCGTCCCTCTCCCGGTGACGACCAAGCGAGATGCCTGGAACCAGTCTGACTCACTTTTTCATTTCCGCAACAATCGCGGTCTTTCCTCTAGCTTTCTCTCTTTTGAACACTTTTCCTTTCCTAAACCTCATTTTCTCTTCCTTACCGAGACTCAGCTGTCTGAGGCAACTGATAGCAAACCCTTCTATGTATCCTCCTCCTACTTACTCTATATTCACTTCAAAGCCAAAGGTGGCTGGTGTGTATAAGTACGCAACAACATATCTTGCCCTCGTGTTCCTAAACGTGAAGCTTCTGAATTCTCTATTCTCTGGCTTCGGCTATCCTGTCATGCTCTGGCTAAATATATCTGCACTGTTTACTTATCCCCAAATTCTAATGACTATGAAAAATTCTTCGACTGTCTTATTTCTAAGTTGGAAAACATCCTATCAATTTCTCCTTTCCCTGAAATCTCCATTCCAAGTGATTTTAATGTTCACCACTGTCAGGGGGAAAATGAAAAATATATAACAATGAGTGCTAGGAATAACTATCGAGTCGATTATTACGAGAGAATCGACTCGTGAAATCAAGTGGCGATTTCACTTTTATGCTGGCTTACTTCGCCAATTCTCTAGAGTTGAGAATTTATAGACTTTCTCAACGGTACACAGCAGAGACTAAACGCTCAAGTAGGCTGTATTACTGTACTGTTGGCCTCTGAGAAAGTTAGTTTCTCCCCTTAACATTCAAATAATAATAATAATAATAATAATAAACAGGATCTTGGCTGAGCCAAACTCCTAGCTAGCACAACGGATTTAAGAATTAATACCAAGAGCTGGCCTAAGTACCAGTCGTGATTAATATAAGGAGTTGTGCTAACGTGGAGTAGCAAAGTGTACTAAATATATGGGGAAATCAAACATGACTGTTATATTTAACAAAGCTCAAGAAAACGAACTGTAAATTTATTAATTACAAGAAAATAAATTTACGTTACATGAATCAATTCAAAATCAAAGAAAGGGAAATGCACTCACTCAAGCACTCAGACAAATAACTAAATAAAGCACTGAGCTAAATAATTAAAGAACCTTAAAACTAGGAAAAACAAAAAAAATACTAATCAGTAATGAGACCGCCGCTAATACAGTCGATCACCAGGCTGGTGGGAGCTTCGGGAATTCATGCCGATACAGCCGAGACTTTTGAGATAGCTAAGAAAAGAGACCCGCTCGAGCTTTGCGCATAGCACATCCACACTCCGAGACTGTCACTTTGACGACTGACTCAATGCTTGAGTGTCCAACGTAAGGGACGTGTGAAAGGGGCGTGGCCAAATAACGGCCGGGGAGGCAAGTTCAAAGAAATGACAATTCAGAAATTATCGCTCAGAGGAATGCACTGTCTGTACATAAAGACAGTCACTCGCGAAAGAATGACGAAAGTTTTGAAAATTTGATGCGAATATAAGTAAGCGAGTGGACGGTTGAGAGAATGAGCGAAATTTCGTGCATTTCAGAACTATTCGTCACTCCCGCAATATCAATCGATGTCACGATTTACAATACACAATTTCACGATGTAGAAAATTCGTGACAACTACTACCATTGGCTCTCCTCTCCTTTCACTAATCCACATCATGAACAAGCCTACATCTTTTCTATCCGTAATGACCTAGAGCAACCTGTACAGTTCCAACATATTTGACCTCTTCCCTGCAATTAATCCTTCTGCTTATGCTGTTAATCTTTTCTCACTGTTGAACTACTCCAGTCACAACCTTATCACTTTAACCTGTCCTGTCTCTCCAGTAAGGGCTGTGGAACCTCCCAAGAAGCGGCAGCAGTGGCACTTTGAAGCTGCTGATTAAGAGGCCCTCAGTCAAAACTTATTGTTTTCCCTGGAATGATCATTGCTTCCATGTGTGAGAGCCATCTGAGTGTGCCTTGCGCATTACGGAGGTTATCCTCTTCGGCATGTTAGCATACACTCTCTAATCCTATGACTAATGAAAAAAAAAAAAACATTAATCTTGCTAGTTCTAATGATGTCCACAACGAGAAGGCCTACAAAAGGAACTGAAGCCAACCCTCCCGTGAATCTCATCTCTTTTATGTTTCTTCCTAGAATATTGCTAAGTCTTTCATCACTCTGATACAAGTAATTTCACTTGTACTAAATGCTCTTAATTCTCCAACTCAAATTCTTCCCGGTCCTTTTGGCACCTTGCCAAAAAACTTTCCAACAGTTTTGTCTCATCATCCTTCCCTCCTCTTTTTCCATTCTGGTGGCTCTGTAGCTGCATCTTCTACTGATAAAGCAGAACTTTTCACTCAGACTTTCACCTCCAATTCCACCTTAGACAATTTCAGTGTTGTTCCTCCATCACTTTCCCTCTCTGACATCCTCATATCTGACATTAAAATGTCATCAGTTCATGCATCTTCTGTCATTACTGTCCGCAATACAAACAAGGAATATGTGCCCGATGGGGTAGCTCCTGTTGTCTTCAAGAACTGTGCTTGTGTGCTTACACCCTGCCTAGGTAAACACTTTCACTTTTGTCTGTCAACTTGTAGCTTTCCTTCTTGCTGGAAGTTTGGTCTCATTCAGCCTGTCCCAAACAAGGGTGGCCATTCCAAGCTCTCTAATTATCGCCTAATTGCTTTAACATCCTGTGTTCTAAAAGTTTGCAAGTCCATTCTTAACAAAACAATTCTAAAGCACCTTTCCTAC
>JAGKTI010013875.1:0-20662 GCA_018397915.1 Birgus latro
CCCTTCTCTAGAAACTTTTCCACTACGGATCTAAGAATGAATATCTGGTCTACATAACCTCTTCCCTTCCTAAATCCTCCTTGTTCTTCTCCAACTAATTCCTCAGTAATTTCCCTAACTCTGTCAATAAGTATCCTTACTCGTGTAATGTAAATCCTCATATACGTTAGTGAGTAAACTGTGATATTCCCCCTCATCCCTGTTGTACTGATTAATGAGATCGCCGTTTCTCTCCATACCGTTCACAGGGCGAGTGTTCCTGATGCCAAATGGCTCGGGTTTCAGCCACTGCCTAACGCCTGTTCACACTACATCATGTAATCGTATATCGGCTGGTCCACTTGAATATTTTCCATCTGTTTGTATACTGTCTCGTTGAATATGATTTTTTGAGTCACTATATATATATTTAGCCCTAAGAGAATATTGAATACTGATCCATTTGAAAATTGTGCTCCACTTGAATATTGTGCTTCATTTGAATATTGTGCTTGACTTGAATATTGTGTCCATTTGAATACTTCCATTTGAATACCGTGTCTAGTTTGGATATGATTTTGGAGTATGGTCAATATTTAGCCATAAGAGAATATTCTTTGGTGATAAGGTTTTAGGTTTCTTCCTGAAGAGTCTATCAGAGACCACGGGATTACTATATTCACGTGTATCAGTATCATTTTGAATGTTAATTCAGTTTGTGAAGATTCACATTCCTGGAGATATGGATCCTGATTATACTTTGTTTTGTGTCATTTACAGTTCAAAAAGTAACTTGTCTTTCAGTTATTAATACTTAGAAAATCTAAGGTTAAGTCATTCCGAGTTTTGAATTTTATCCTCTAATGAAGGTACTAGTACAGACGAGACTGAGTGGCCCGCAAAGAGTATTAATATCTACCTGCTCATGCACTCTCAAATAAGATCACGCTACCCCACTTCCCTTGATCTCTAAAGTGTCAGTAAGGTCATGTTACCCCCATTTCTCATATTCTCTAAAGTTCTGATTGTTACGCTGGTGTCTAATTCTTAATCAATACACTGGTGGCAACAAAATTCTCAGCATTACACTGATGGTAACACACACACACACACACACACACCACCTCACATGCTGCACAGATTTCTTCTGTGAGTATCTTGCACACACCTTCCACGACCCCCATCTGCTCCAATCTATACTTACCCATTTGGTCCTCCAATTCCCTTTTATATTCTGCCTTTTTTCCATCCTTTTGTAACTTTTCTACCCTCCTTGTAATAACTACTCCCTCCTGTCCTTCCCTTCTTCTCTTTCTCTATTTTGTTTGGACTTTCTATATACTCTTGCATCCATTACACACTTCTCATCCTTTCATCCACTCACATAATCAATCATTGCCTTCCGTTCATTCAGTTCACCATCCACCCTTCTCATCACTCGCCACACATACCTCTGGATCATTTTGTGCCTGAAGAGGGTATTAGCTATCACCAACCCCCTCCCAGCACAAATGTCCACTAAAGCACTGCCATTCTCATCCATCTCTGCAGGCACACCCCACTCACCAACCACTCCATCCACCTTCACATTTCCTACTTTTCCATCCATATCTCCGATCAAAAACACTCTCTCATTCCTTTCAAACTTTTCCACGCACACTTCCACATTTGTCCAAAACTCTTCTCTCACTCTGCTTGCACGATCTTGCGTTGGCACATACACGCACACAATTGCCCATATTTGTAGTCCAATTTTCACTCTTACCCGCACAATCCTTGAGCCAACTGATCCATACTCTCTCATATTCTCCTTCCACCTGTTACTCACAACAATCCACACTCATTCTTTTGCCCTCTCATTCTCACCTACTCCCAGGCATATACTCTATCCATACTTTCACCTCTCACACTTTCACCTCGCCATTTAGTTTTAGTTAATCCACATACATCCACTTTCGCACCTCAAGCACCTGTACAGTCTCTCTTTCTTTCACCTCATCAGCACGTAGCTATCCATACCAAGTCCTCTTTTCGGTCCTTAGTCATCTTTTGGTCAGTCAGTTAGAAGACTAACCAATGAACGTAATTCCTCTAATTAGGAGAATGCATGGCATTTACGTAAAATGAAATGGTATACAGTGTATACACGTGTTACTACTGGTAAGTGGTGGCGACCATAATCCACACACCTAATATAGTGCTGCATACTCATTTCCTCTTTTTTTCTCTCTTTTTGTCTACCCTCATCTCTTTTAAATTCTCCCTTTCCCTCTATTCACCTTTCTTTCCACTTAAGGTTGGTCTACAGTGAGTGACAAGCCTAATCATTTACATTGCTGGGTGTTAATCATATAATCAGTCAGTTTACGAGGTGAAGTGAAGCCTGCTATGGTGTTCCTGTAAGCTGGGTGGAGAGACGTAAGTGCGTCGTCCGTCATGGAACCAAACCTCTCCCTTCTTCCCCACGCCTCGCTGTGCTGAGGCACTATCATTCTCAAGGGAACATCTGCCCATTGCACGTGACAACCCTGCAGGGAAGGTTGCTTGCCTGCGACTGATGAGTCTGGTCGGCCAGAACAGACTGTGGATGATCAACAACAATATGTGTCACTTGAACGACTTCCGCTTGAAAATTATAAGTTAAGTTGCGTCTGGTGCTTCTGTGATTGTTAGGCAAATATTATTCAGAAATAACGGTTAAATATTGAAATTACTATAAGCTGCTGACTAAACTAGCTGGATCTGGTCAGCATGGTGCAATTGCCAGGTAAACACCTATAAAAGGTAAGTAAGTACATGGCCATTGTGATGCATTTCACATTTTCAGAAATGAGAACTATGGTGTGTAGCCGCTGTTTACTGAATCCTTCCTTGCATGTGAAAGCAGGTTAGCCATGACCTTCGCCTTAGTGTAGGAGTTAAATCCGGCAAACCATACAATCACCAGACCTTACAATCGTCAGACATTTCAGCTAACAGAACGTAAAACTACCATACTTAAAACCATATCAGAGGTCATTGATGTTAACTTTGTCTTTACACACCAGGAGCTGCCCCGATCACTGGATCAACAGCAGCCTCACGTCCTACAGCCCTACAGGTGTGTTGCTTGTTTTTCTTCTGCACAGCAGTGTACAGTGAGGGTTAAACTTTGTCTTCTGTTCATTGCTGATACTCCTAAGCTAAGTGGGGCTTGGTATGTCTTCCTGCTCATAGATTAATCTGTTACTTATGATGCATGAAGGAAGAACTGAAAAAAAAAAATGCCCTAAATGGGAGTTATGAGCAGTGGAACAGAGAAATTGTTGTTCCTAACCGAAGAGACAGAAAGATAGGTGAGTGAAAATGATCTTCATCTGAAGAGATGGAAAGACAGGCGATTGAAAAATGGTCGCCCTCATAATTAGCTTGTTAGGTCATCAGTCTGTATTTGCATAATAGATGAGAATTGAATCCATCACGATGTACAACAGGGAAGAAAGGTTGCTGGTTCCTTGAAAGCAGTGCTAAGAAACAGGGTAGTGAGCACGGAAGTGAAAAAGCTATTACATGACAGTATTGAGATACCATCTGTAACGTATGGAAGTTAAGCTTGGACCTTGTTAGAGGGACAGAAGTCAAGAGTGAGCGCACTGGAAATGAGTTGTTTGAGAGGAGCATGTGAAGTCACATGGAGAGACAGACTGACAAATGAGGAAGTGAAGGAGTGTTGTGGTGTGGATGGGGATGTACAGACTGACAAATGAGGAAGTGAAGGAGTGTTGTGGTGTGGATGGGGATGTGATAGAAAGCGTTAGGAGAAACACATTAAGGTGGTTTGGCCATATGGAGAGGATGGAGAGTGAGAGACTGACGAGGAGAGTGTATGTGAGTGAGGTGGAGGGTGGGGAGAGGGAGGGGGAGACCAAGGATGAGATGGAGGGATGGAGTGGAGAGGTAAATGAGAG
Source organism: Birgus latro (assembly GCA_018397915.1). Taxonomy (NCBI): domain Eukaryota; kingdom Metazoa; phylum Arthropoda; class Malacostraca; order Decapoda; family Coenobitidae; genus Birgus; species Birgus latro. The sequence goes on from JAGKTI010013875.1 coordinate 3,927, forward strand.
AGGGGGGTGTGAGCTGGGAGCAGGGCAGTGAAATGGCGGGGGACAGGGCGATATGGAGGCGATTTGTTTGTGGCCACCCCTTACAGGATTGAGGCGTCTGTCATTAGATAGACAGATAGATGATGTAACAGTTCTCATTCTCAGTTTTCTTGAGGGTAACCTAACGTTTGGCACACTTTTCGTGGGACACATTGCTAAAGAACAATCACTATTTCTCTTAATTTTCGCAATTTTAAATAGGGACAGTTACTTAATAAAGTGATCATTTTAATAATTTAGCTAAAGTGAACTTTCTATTGGCTGAATAAAATCCCAGCCACAATATTGGCATGTACTGTTTCTATCATTCTCAGCTTCCTATGTTTCTCTTAAGCACAGAAAAACCTTTAACATTAGCTGGCATACAATGCAAAGCCAGTTCTTCGCTGCTTAGTATTAAATTAATGAAACCTGTTTAACTCTTTGGCTGCCAGTAACCTAATTTGTGTTTTATTCCGACTAAAGTCAGACTTTTTCCCATTGACCATAATAAGTCTATGGCATTCAGAATGTTAAAAACCATCTGGAATAACGCTTTGCCCAGGAATACAGTAACTTTGTATTATATGTTAGTTTATCAAAGATCTTATTCAAGTAATGTAAACTCACTGTAGCACTGAGCTTAACACAGTTCACCACACTCCCTAATGTTCAGATCAGGGCTCGGTCACAGTGAAATTCGAATGTGATCGCAGTGTAAACAGGTCTTCATATTGGCTCCCTCTAACTACCAGCGTCACTGAGTACACCATTTTGGATATTTTTTTTTTCTGAAATAATACTAGCTGTGAAGAAACACCAGGGTTCCCAGATGAAGTCTAGAATGATCCGTGCCATGTGGAAAGAATGCTATGTGCTGACTTCATGTTTGGCATCAACTCTGTCATCACTATTCAACTGGGATGTATCAAGGTGCAAATTACTTCTAGGCAACAACCTCAGGCACACACAGACCCACACTTACATGCAGTTTCACACACCCGCACCGTCAATATTACCTACACCCACACTCACAGCCAGACACACATCAACACACACATTCGCCCTCCCATTCTCACCTTCACTCACAGCGAAACCCTCACCCACAGCTCCACTCACACCCTCACCTACACCCACACGCACACTCAAACCCTCCCTCCAAACCCCCACCCACATCCACAGTCATACTCAAGTCACACTCATCCTCAGTCACACCTTCACCCTCAGTCACACCCCACACATCTCTCTCATCATTACGCATGGAGATATTATATAGGCATTAGTAGATATCTCATAAACACAATGTACAGGATGTAGTGTCTGATGGTAACGTACACAGTTTCTCACAAGGAATGTCAGTTCACAGTAAGTAGTGTCTGATTTCACATGATATCTGTACAGTCTGTTGTCCCAGACTATCAAGAATCCTTAACATACAATGTTTCTCAGAATATCCTCGTAGTCCAAACAACCAAGAAACTCATGATGTATTCAAACACGTGGAAGCCCACAGATCTATCAGACACTACTACCTCACCAAACATCCTCTTCCAACTGTATATAATGGCAGAGAGAAGCCCTTCACATCAGAAAGGGGGTAGATAATGCCAGAGAGCACAATTAGGGCAGAGTAAGGAGAAAGGGGAGACTGGTCATCACGCTAAACTCTTTTGTAAATCACTATCAAGATAACTGTGCAATAAAACTCAGTAACCCAAGAATGCTGTAGCTCACCTCGTTGATAATACGTCTCACGACTTTATTCTGGTTGTACTAAATAATCCGTAATCGACTTCTCTACAAGTACGCACTGTACCTCCGACCACGCTATCGAGATTGCTGACAGCAGTGAACCACGATACGCTACGCTATGGAGATTGGTGTGCAGCGGTTAACAACGAACCCATCTACGATAAACTACAATAAATTACGCCCTCGAGACCCAAACCTACTCCCACAGTCACACCTATAACCACACCTACACCGTCCCCCACATCCACATCCTCACCAACACCCACGCCCACACCCATCTCTTTTCCACAGCACCTAATGATGTGCCAACACAGGCATGTGCAATTCATTTTTCAGTTTTCAATGAACTGTGATCAGACTGTGACAGTGTCTTGAAATACTGCATTTTGAGCACCATTTCCAAATATACCGATGTTATGCCTATACTACAAATAGACAATCTGATGTATGACCTTGACGTTTTTCGGTCACTATGGCTAGGGGTTGGCGTAAATGTATGACTAGGGGTTGGCGTAAATGTATCGACCACTAATACGTGGAAACACTGTCGGCTTGAAAGGAACCATTTGACACATCAATTGTCAAAATCGGTCAATAATTGCAACCAGTACATCGCCAGCGGAAGTCGTAGAGATAGACTGTAAACTATCATCCTTGCTCAGCCGCGTAAGTCCCACGAGTTATTCCTTGAGAATACACATCTCTTTTACTTTGTGTGATGTTTGCATTGAAAATACTACATTAGAATGTGTTGGAATAACGGAAGACACACAATAATTCAGTACTGGAAAGTATGTGTTTTGCGATCGCCTCTCTACTCGTTAAGTGTGAAGTGAAGCTTAGACTTTGTGGGCAGGACACAAGTTTGGAATGAGAGGATTGGAAACATGTTATCAGACAGCAGCATGTGGAACTATGTGGACAGACAGACAGACATGTCAGAAGGTGAAAGTTTGTTGTTGTGTTGATGTGAGTGTGCTGAAAAATGTTTTATAAAGTGAAATGACTACCATGTGGAGAGAATGGAAAACTGGTGATGAACCAGGAGTGTGCATCGGAGAGACGTGGAGGGAGTGAGGGCGTGCTGAAGACCACAGATGGGATGAGGAGATGCAGTGGAGAGGTATATGAAAGAGGACGGTGTGCAATGGAGAGACTGTGATACTGGAGGCGATTCGTTTATGGCCACGTCTTTCGGGATTAAGGCGTCTTGCTATAAAGAAATAGTTATAATGATGAAGTTTTAGGATAAGAGTGAAAGACCATTATGGAGTACAACCTGCTGACAATATCCAAAGGGCCGTACTATGAGATCAATTAAAGGTTTCGTAACGCCCTTTTTTTTTTTAATATCCTCATGTATGCCGTGGATACAAACTATTTCGATATAAGAATGATTAATTATAAGTATTATAAAGGGAAGAAGAGGGCGTAACAAACAGAATATGTCGCTTAGGAAGAAGTGCTATGAAGTCTCCTGTTCCAATAAGAAGAGGACTGTTTTTCAAAGCAGAACATTCCTTACTAGTCCCATACGATTTGTCTAAAAGCTCTGATAATCACATTGGGGAGTGCAGACCACCTGTTATTTGCCATGGATTTAACTTGCATGTACTAAACTATCCCCAGACGCTGTCACTGACTCTTAGCTAAGTAAAATGGCCTGAAGTAGACAAGAGTAGATTACTATAGTTATCCTAACCGTGAGCTGGCTGAGAGTGACTATTATATACACTCGGCAAGATTTCCTCCTGGACCACCTAGTCGCGGGTTACGGCTAACGTGGCAACAGCGCCTGTGTGTGTGTTCGTGTGTACATGCCCGAGAATGTCTCGAATCGCCAAGCTTCATCCTCTGTGCCGTATTATATTATTATGTGGTCATTGTATTATGCTGTGATATTGGCTAATAAATATTGTGTGATGGTTTGGGATAATGAGCTGTGGTGCACTATGCTATTTATAAAGTCTGAGTTATATAAAATAATTCTTTTATCTTTTAGCGTCAACCACGATACAGGTTGAGTTGTGTTTAGAAACAGTAAGCAAGTTCACCCACAAATGGCGCGATGTAGGGGCAAGGGGAAAGTATAGGAGTGAGCGCGAGCTTGAAGTTGGCAGGTGAAAGGAAGGGGGATGAAGTGGGGTCACGTGATTGACTCCAACAGTTATACATTCTTTGTCATTACAGTATATTAACTGAGGTGTCAATGATATCCTGTGTCCTAAATGATAATAAACCTATTCTTTATATTATTATTATTATTCATTATTATAAACAACTGATTACACACTTTAAACTACACCAAACGTAGAATACCCTGTCTCCCGTTAACGGACAACATGCAGCCTGCTCCACCACCTTGACTCTCTGTCTGTTTGTCAGTCTGTCTGTCATCTCGTCAGCTGCGTATCAGTAGACACACACATTATCAGTTTGTGCTGATGAGCAATGACGGTGCATACAATATGTTTACCTGCAATTTAATTTTGTGTAAAAAATACAAGTGCAGTACATTACCAGCTAATCTTGCGGAATACTTTAGCCATCCATCCATCCATTATTGAATCCTATGTCGCCCCACAGAGGAGCGTAGGAGCCCGGGGCTAGGCAAGTTAGTCCTGACATTTAAGATGAGATTGACCAGCCTCACTCATCCCTGAGTGGCATTACGTGAGCAATAAACCCCAACCATTCCTTGGATATAAACCTTCACCGGCTCAATCCGATTGGAGCGCCGTAATTACCCACTAAACCACCAGGCGCCAAAATTTGGTTATATGGTTACCACCCAGCGTAGTAAATGGCTTCTTGGTGTACAGGAAACTATTTGGCTTGTCGCTCAGTGGAGAATCACCCAGAGGCAGAAAGACGAGGAAAGAAAGACAGAAGAGAGTTGAAAGTCACCCATAGGCAGAAGGATAAGGAAAGATTGAAGGACAGAAAGAAAGAAGAGGATTCAAGGAAAGAAGGATGGAGGAGAGGAAAGGGCAGACACCCGAGAGCAGCACTACATCGAGTGAGTGGATGGTGAGCCAGTAAACAATACTAATGCGCATAGCCTACGTTTCAGTAACAGTCATGGGGTAGCCATACTCACAGTGATGTTTTTGTAAACGTTTTAGGTAATCAGGTGTTCAGTGGCGGATACCAGCTAGAGGGGAGGTGGCCCCCGGAAACCCCCATCCCAATAGCTACTCTGGCTGGTTTAGTGTCACTGTAGACGTTCCTCTTGCTCCAGTTATGTCAGTTATTAAAGTTAAAATACTGATGGACAGCTATTTCTCATGAAAAATACAAACGGCCTATTATGAAGTCTCAAAATATATTATGGAGCATATTGTGGGAGCGTTCCAAGTCTCGCGCACCCGTTTGTTTCAGCAGTGCCAGCCTGGCAGTGTGGTGTTAATGAACATGATGTTGATGTTACGATTCTGTATGCTTATTTTCATTTGGAACAACAGAATTCATTAAAGGATTTCATTCAGTACACAGAATGTCAAATACAGTATGTGTGTGAGAGTGTGAGTGTAGGTGTGGGACAATACGTGTGGTGGGGGTGGGGGGAGTGTAGTATGTGATGTGGGTGTGTCATAATGGTAATGTGGGTGTGTGCATACGTGGCTAAGGACGTCCTCGACTGATATTCGTAATCTGTGCCTTTAACACTTGATGACACACACCTCAGTAGTAATTAAGTTTTATTTATAAGTTTGTAGCATATTCCATAATTATACTTTATATGATCATGTTTTCAGGGTGGAACCTGAAACATCGTATACAGAGAAACGCTGAAATATTAGACAAATGCATTATAACTGGCATAATTGATGAATAACAATATTTCAGGAAGAAATATTACCGTATTATAACATCCATTTAACAAATAAGGTTGTAGGTGCGGCGTTTCTTAAGCATAGCTTATCGGATTTCCTTTGATCAGTATATTATGTTATACTGTAGCTCTGAGTTCAGTAATATATTTGTTATATACTGAATAATAAGTGAAGTCAGGGTGGCTCACCCAGTGGACGTTCACTTAAAGCTGCTTTGAACAGACAGCAGATGCAGTTGTTAGTAGGTTACCAGTAAGCCTATTTGTTATTGATCACACACTGACCAACTTATTCCTCAGCAGTTTTATTAAACCTTGATCATGATTGGGAAACAGCACCTTAGGCATGTCAGCAGATGGCAAGATGTTTAGCGAGTTGGCGAGATGTCTAGAGTTGTCATTGTGCCAATCAAGAAAGCATCATATTTTAATGGGAAAAAAAAAAGTGCCATTGTAACTGGAGAATTGCGTTAAGAAATGCACATGAACGTGCCTAATTCCTGTATAACTGCCCCCAAATACAAATCATATCAGTGAGCAAAATATATAGTGTTGTATCAGCTATATTCTCAAACACACCTTAAATGAATGAGAAAAATTTGTTCATTTTTTCATGAAAAAACACCCGTATGTAAAAATTATGCATTGTACGCAAAATAGAATCAGAAATTAAAAATTCTGGCGGTATTTAGCAACCACTCCTTACTACGAACACTCCAATTGTGTTTGTGTGTGTTCTTACCTAATTGTATCTTCACAGGAATGAGTCAAGCTCGTACTGTCCCATGTCTTAAACCATATTCATGATACATCTCCTTAAATCTGTGAATTGTTTTGGCACACACTATTTCATTCGGTAGTGCATTCCACTGATCAGTTGCCCTATTTGGGAAACTACATTTCCTTACGTCTTTATCACCTCTCTTTTTATGCAGTTTTTTTTTTTTTTTTTTTTATTCCCTTTTTCATGCTTTTCCCTAGGTTTTATAATCATTTATGTCTATTTTCTCCTTCCCTGGTATGCATTTATATAGCATAATCATGTCTCCTGTTTTCCATCTCTCCTGTAGTGTTGGCTGTTTCAGTTTTTCTAGTCTTTCTTTGTAGCTTAGATCCCTTAAGCTTGGTACCCATCTTGTAGCAGCCCTTTGAACTTTTTCAGTCTTATCTATGTGTTTCTTGAGATGAGGATTCCAGACTACTGATGCATACTCCAGGGTTGGTCTGATGAAGGATGTTATTATCTTCCTCAGCATGTCTTCATTTATGTATGTGAACGCTATTCTCATATTTGCAAGCAGTGTATACATGTTCCGTACCTTCTCATTTATGTGGTCAGCCGGAGATAGTGTGTTATTGATAATCACACCTAGGTCCTCTCTTTCTGATATGTGTAGAGTTTTACTTCCTACCATATAATCCCAATCTGGTCTTTTCCCACTTTTACCAAACTTGATTACATGACACTTGTTCACATTGAATTCCATTTGCCATTTATTACTCCATTCATGAAGTTTAATTCTTCTTGTAGCTCTTTACAAGAGTCTGTGTTAGTAATTCCCTTTGTATTTTTGCATCATCCGCAACACATTTAAATAGCTTCCATTCCCAATATTACTAACTATGTCATTTATATACACTAAAAACATAATTGGTGCCAACAGTGAGCCCTGTGGAACAATACTAATCACTTCCCTCCATGATGGGTAGTTTCCTCATAGTACTGTTCTCATTTCCCTTTTCCTGAGAAAATCTTGCATCCAACAATACAGTTTGCCTCGGATTCCTCCTTGATGGTACAGTGTCCGTAAGAGTCTTTGGTGTGGTACTCTGTCAAATGCTTTCTTGAAATCTAGATAGATACTGTCCACCCATCCTTCTCTTTTCTGTAGTGTTTCTACAATTCTGTCATAGTAGCGTAATAGATTAGTAACACATGATTTTCCCTTTCTGAAACCAAACTGCCTTTCTGTTTTCATATTGTGTTATTCTAAATGGTTTACCCAAACTTTTTTTTATCAGCTTTTCCAGTATCTTACTTACAACACTGGTTAGTGATACTGGTCCGTAGTTGAGTGGATTTTGTCTATTCCCTTTCTTGAATAAGGGGAAATGTTTGTTTTCTTCCAAATATCAGGTAGTTTACCTTGACCCAAGGATTCCTTAACCCACCGAGTCCCGACCGGTTTTTTACCCAGCCTACCCCCAGATCCCGACCGATTTTCGACTTTTTGTTTTTTGGCCGAAACCTTCGCTTTTGGTGAGAAACATCAAAAATTCATAGTGAAAGCGCGATCCTGAGGTAAAAAAATTGTGATACAGGTGTCACTCAACCTTAAGTTTTCCTTCTTTTTCAGGGTACCTGGCTAAGAAAACGAACTATGGAAGGGTTGACTAATTCAAACCATTTTAAATTACATATTTATTTCATTTATTTGGTACGAATTTATGTGTAGTAAAAGCCTATAATGGTTTTCACACAATAATATAGGCGTTTATAAGCGTTGTTCACTTACCCAAAACCCAAGTATATGGCACCTTCCTTTATGACATTACCACCTCATCTCTTTTGTTTGTTTCTACCTCTAGCTTCTTTGTTTCTTTGTCCTCCACCTCAGGAATCACTTTCACCGTGAATTTCGTCATTAGAGAGACCTTGGGGCAACATACCTTTACTGGCTGGGTTACTGCTTACAGGTGAATTGCCCAGTGTGGGGGGGAGGGAGGGGAAGGGGGGGTTAGGAGGGGCCAGGCAGTAACCCCGCTTGACAGCAGGTAGAGGAAGGTCTCCCACATATGCCAACCAAAAATCACCCACGAATGTTGAAAAATGTGCACACAATGGGCCTTGCAATTGCGTGAAGTACGATGTACGTCGTTGGGTCTGTCCGCGGAAAAAAGTAGCGACGTACATCGTACGTCGATGGGACTCGGCGGGTTAAGTATTAAATATAATGGTCTACTTAACTCCTTTGCACATTCTTGTAGCACCCAACATGAAATCTCTGGACCATTTGCTTTTCCTTTGTGTAATTTATTTAACTTCTCCTGTGTTTCTATTTCTGATATCTGTATATCTGGTAATATGTTAAGTCATGCATGTTCTGTATCATCCCACTCAAAATTATTTTCTTCTGTAAAAACTGATTGGAAATTCTTATTTAGTGCTTCACAAATATCTTTCTCTTGTGTGCAGAGGTTCCCCTCATCCGTAATGGATTGTATTTTGTCTTTTACTTTGGTTTGCTTCGGATGTAGCTGTAAAATAGATTCGGTTGATCACTACTTTTGTTAATGATGTCCTCCTCTGTTTTGGGGCTTCTCTCCTTATTCTTGTGTATTCGTTTTTTGCGTGTTTATAGTTGTTATATGCCTTCTCACTATTGTGTCTTCTGTATCTATTCCACATATATCTTTTTTCTTTTGATTTTTTACATTTTTTATTAAACTATTTCTTTATTGGCATTTCTGCTTCTTTGTGCTGAGGGATGTAATTTTGGACTCCTGTTTCACTGAATTATCTATATATAACATTTAAATCTTGTCCTCTAAGCTCTTTTTCCCAGTCTGTTTCTAAGAATTATTACTTTAGGTCGTGGTAGTGGCTCTTTTTGTAGCTTTCATTACTGTTAACTATGTCATATGCAATCCTGCAGTTGCAATTTAATACTGTATGTCGCTTTTGCCGAACTGAGGGTGATACATAATACTGTCATCATTTTCTTGCCTTGTAAATATAAGATCTACTACTGATGGTACATCTAGCCCTGGTGGCTCTTTTTGTAGCTTTCATTACTGTTAACTATGTCATATGCAATCCTGAAGTTGCAATTTAATACTGTATGTCGCTTTTGCTGAACTGAGGGTGATACATAATACTGTCATCATTTTCTTGCCTTGTAAATATAAGATCTAGTACTGATGGTACATCTAGTCCTGTTTTTCCGGTGCTTTCTTTTACATGTTGTGTTAGGAAAAACTCCTGCACAAGGTCCAAGAGCTTTTGGTCCGAACAGCTTTCCTGGCTTTTTATATCTAGAGTATTCCAATTTATATTTGTACTGAAATCTCCAGATGTTATAATTCTTTCAGATTTCTCCTCCATTCTGTGTAGTAATGCTCTTAAACTTTGAATTGTACTCTCTGCCAGGTCTTCATATTCACCTTTTTCCCAAATGTTTGATTTGGGTGGTATATATAGATTTGCCACAGTTATTTTCCCTTCAGATGTACTAATCTCTAATGCAATCAGTTCTGACTATGAGGGTATATCTAGTTTTATTTCTTTTTCTTTGTTAATATCATAGTTCCTCTTCCTTTCTTTAAGCTCCTATCTCTTCTCCATATATTATATTCTGCTAGGTTTAGGGTATCGTTTGATATCCTTATGTTAATTTTGTTTCAGTTAGGCAGACAATATGTGTTTCCTTTTCTTTAATATAATCATTAATCTCTAGTAATTAAGATACCATTCCATCTACATTTGAGTTCATAAACTTTATCATCTTATTTACCTACTTGTCATGATTTGGGTCTACTAACTTCCTACTTTTTATTCTCTCCTGTTTATATACCACTTTCGTACCCGCAATCCAATTGCTTTGTAAAAACAAAAAAAGTTTTTTTATCTTCCTCTGATCTTCCCTCATTCTTTTTCTTTTGCCTCCTCCCTCTTCTCTTTTAGTAAACCCAGTTCCTCTTGAGTTAAGCATCTTTTTATCCAAACATTTTTGAAATCCTCTTTTTCCTTAAGTTTGTTTGCATTTCTCAGTATTTCCTTCACAGTGTTTACACTCAGGAAGGTTAGTCTACTTTCAGAGGCCTTGATTTACTTCTCTTGTATTTCCCAAGCCTTTTGTGCTTCTCTATGTCTTTACTACAGATTCCATCTGATACTTCCTTCATTATGTTCATTACATTTGCCATCTCCTTTTTGTCTCTCGAAATCTTACTTTTTATTTCCTCCTCCTCAGTACCAGTGATTAGTATAGATTTGTTGATGTCTACTGAATCTTTAACCAGTTTTGGATTGTTTTGGATTATTTTCTTTACTTCCCTTTTAATGCCCTTTTATTGAACTTTTGCTTCTAATACTTTCTTTACTTTCACCATTTCAGCATATGTGTTTTCCACATCATTTTTGTAGCTTTGCACTGCTTAATTCATCTGGGTTATCTTCTCCTCAATATCACTGCTATGATCTGTCAGAGTGCTAGCCTGTCTAATTGTCTCTGTATAATTTTTGAACTCTTCCATAATACTCTTATGGCTGACAACTGTGCTTGCCATTTCACAATGTTCCTTCTGAGTGTACCAACCTCAACTAAAAGCTCATCTATAGTTGTGTCTTTCTTGTTAACTTCCTTTACTAATTTTTCCTTTTCCTCTTTCTGCATGTGGAACTGCTTTTTAATTTCATCTATTTCACTCTAAAATTCCTTCTTTAATCTGTGCACTCTTTCTACCAACTTATTGTATGTCTCCATTTCCACCAGTTCTGGGTAGAAATCATCATCCTGATTACTACCTTTATCCCTTTTCTTAACTCCTTCCATATTTACTTTACTAAACATGATGCTCATCTTGTGGTACTATGGGAAGAATGTACTTACAGTATACATTCCTGCACGCCGTAGCCAAAACACTATACAGCTGATCTGCTAGTTCGGCGAATTTGCACTATTTGTTGTATTTTGTTTTTGGAACAACACTTTTTACTTAAACTTTCTCTTTTATATTAGAACAATATTTAGTTGGATCTAGTACAGAGCTTGACTCATATAAAGATACTTTTTAGGTATGGCCATTTGGAGCCGATTTGGCTTGATAGAGCGGAGCGGCACATCTTGCCTTTGCCGTGTCTCCTGTGTGTGTGTGTGTAATAATAATAATAATAATAATAATAATAAACGGTTTATTAATAATGCAGTCCTGGGACTGAAAATTTGTACAGGGGGGTGGATTATATACCTTATTCTAGGAGCTAAAACTACCTAAATCTAAGACTTAACATGTAACTACGGTCTACTGTACATTGTTTATGCCTCGGATGATGGTGGGGATGGCACTTCGTCTGTACCTATCCGTGCGTGGGGCTTTCAAGGGCACGAGTTTGTTCGTGTGCCTCGTTGTTCTAGTGGGGGGCGGCGCGTCAGGTGGGAGGAAGTGCCGGTGTCGCTGACTGCTCAGTAAGCCTCCACCGAATATGGTGAGTGCTTGCTGGTATCTCTCGGCCATACACCTGGAATTGGCTAATTATCACTTAGCAACACCCAACCTGCACTCGTTCGCTAATTTCCCCTGCTTTTTTTTTCCCCCGTGAAATATGCCGTATGAGCTACTCTCGTAATGTAAATGTATATAAGAAAGGAAGGGAGAAGCCTGAGTGATATTTATATTCACCTGGAATTACCTAATTTATATGTATTGTCTAGATTTCGTACGACTTATTTCTTAGCATATACATTAACAGCTGACATTTTCAACTCTGCTACCGTACCGAGATGCACAGCCAGTTTGCTCTCGTCCTTCTAGGTGAAATGATGCCCGTCCATTTCTGCCGCTTTTGCGCCTACTATTAAAAGGCCCTGCGACCTCTACCCCTACTAAACATCGTGTGGGAAGTGGTAAAGAACTGTAGATATATACAAGTGTAATAAAGTACTAGAAATAATAAAGTGTGAGTGGGTATATGAGTAAGAAATGACAGAACACCAGCTGCGAATTAGCGGGAGTGGGAGGCTCGTACGTGCTCGTATTTTACATTGCTTTCAGTTTTTTTTTTTTTAGTATGGATTCCAAATTACTTGGAAATCATTGAAGAGTGTTTCTAGTGATAATATCTGGCAGTGGTATTCAGATTAGGGGATGTCGGGAACTGTAAAGTGGAGACTTAGTTACCCAACTTTAGAAGTCTCCACAAGTCCTACGGTAGTCGACAAGTGCTTAAAAAAAAAAAAAAAAAAACATCCCAGTTGGAAGCTGAAGGTATGTGCCATAAGCATTTGTAATTATAATATTCTAGGACTAATAACTGATTTTTGGCAAATATTTTTAAAAAGTAAGTCAGGGCACGAATATCCCCACGGGAATGGCACGGAAAGCCTCTTACAACCCAGCGGTGTAGGGGCTAGACAGACTCCTAAGCTCTCCTTCCCCTCCAAATTTCTTCCATACTTATCTTTCTTATCTCTGCGCGATGTAGGTATCCTCCTGTATCATTTAAATGACTTAAACCTACTGAAAATTTGTGATCAATATATTGTTTGGTATTCAACTCCTCCTGTTTTTCAGTTTCTCTTCAGTTGCTCCACTACTGAACGATATTATGACCCTGTCTGCTTCCCCAGTTCACAGTTTCGATACACCGCTTTTCACACTTTGTTCAGTAAGCCAATAATAAGCTGTAGCTGTCAAATAACAGTCACTGCAACTATTACCATTTTAACCCGTTACGTCCCGACCGATTTCCTACCTCCGATACCCCCCAGTCCCGAGCAATTTCGGATTTTTTTCTTTTTTGGCTCAAACTTTCGCTTTTGGTGAGAAACATTGAAAATTTATAGAGAAATCGCCCTCCTGACCTTATAAATGTTGCTACAAGTGACGAATCAGCCTTAAATTTCATTCTTTCTCACAGTATATGGCCTCAAAGAAAACGAACTGTGGGAGGGTAAACTAATTCAAGCCACTTTGAATTACGTATTTATTTATTTATTTATTTGGTACGAATTTATGTGTAGTACAAGACTATATTGGTCTACACACAATTATATTGGCAATAGATACATTGTTCAGTCACCAAACATATCCACATATGGCACCTTCCTTTACGAGATTACCACCTAATCACTTCTGATTGTTTCTTGCTCTAACTTCTTTATTTCTTTGTCCTCCACCTCAGGAATCACTTTCACCGTGAATTTCGTCATTGGAGAGACTGTGGGGCAACATGTCTTTACTGGCCAGGTCACTGCTAACATGTGAATTGCCCAGAATTGGGAGGAGGGGGGGGACAGGTGGGGCCAGGCAGTATCCCCACTTGACAGCAGATAGAGGATGGGGAGGAGGGGGGGTCAGGTGGGGCCAGGCAGTATCCCCACTTGACAGCAGATAGAGGAAGGTCTCCCACATATGCCTACCAAAAATCACACCTGAAATTTGAAAATTGTGCAAACTATGAACCTTGAAATTGCGCGACGTATCCGCACGTCGATGGGTCTAGCTGTGACAAAACATTGCGACGTATCCATATGTCAACGGGACGCCTCGGGTTAAACTAGTCTGTTTCACTCCATTACCACACTTCACAGTCGTGTTTCTACACACAGAAATGTAATATTTGTAATGTTTTTCATTACTTAAAGAAAATTACATTTACCCTAGACTACATATCACAGTTCATCAACTTCAGTTCTCCCTGCCATTACACATCACATTCCATTATTTAGCTGGTATTGTAAGTACTGTCAATACACTTTTGCAGGATAATTGCTCCAATGTATTGTATGTAGGAGGACTGGTGGGCCTTGATAGCAGGCTGTGAAGCCTATGCCCAAAGTCGGACACATTAAAAAAAATAAAAAGAATCCATGCTGGGCGGAGAGTCCGACAATGGTTTGCTGAGCGCGTAATATTGAACTCCTGCATTGGCCGAGCAAAGGATACGACCTCAACCCTATTGAAAACACATTGGTGAATATCATAAATTCCTGGGAGCAGGGCCAGGAACGAAGTTGACAATGCCTTCTCCAGCACACCATGGAAGAGTAAGAACTGTTCTGTTGCATCCAGTATATTGTTTACGACCATGTCTCATCGATGCCCTGCAGATTACACGATGTAATAGTGAACTATAGTGGCTGGACGAAGTACTGATTAATGGGAATTGGGCCATGACTAAGATAATATGAAAATAATGAAATGTTCATCATATATAACAGAAAAATACGTTCTTGCAACATAGTAATGTTTAATTCTGTGTTACCTTTTGACACAGGACCAAAATATAGAAGTAATACTTTCTATTACTGTCATTAATTTCGATACAAATGTTTACAGACATCTGCAAATACACGTGGCAATATCATTAAATACTTCCTATGCCAGTACACATTAATACCCACTTGGGTAGGTCAGCTACAGTAATCTGATACTGTTCACACAATTTTAAGGCATTTCCAGAATTACTATCATACATATGTCCTGTGCCATGTTATGACGGTGTTAAAGTAACCACTGATATTTGGAATGTAAAGCGTCGTTATGCTGCGTTTAGCACACGGCAAAAGGCAATGGCCAAAGGCTCCATATTAATACTATAAATTATGCTGCCTCTCTGCTGCATTCTTTGTGCAATGCATGTTTTCTGTCGTTGGTGTATATTATGTGTGCATGCTCTGATTAATCGGTGCTAGAGATCACAAGGTGTAGTACTGTAATATATTACTGTGGATCTTCATAATCAAGTTACAATAGACATCTGGAAGCACCCGTGTCCAGTTAGTCAACATCATGTGTCAGCGGTCAGTCGTGTGATAACGATGTAGTTCTCCTGTAATAGCTTATTTTGGGGATCCTAGCTGGACTGCCACCAGTGTACCGAGCCCAGCCTTGAGGGTGAAATCCAAGCCTCTTCTATTTTTGAGTCATACAGTTTTTCCTTGAAGTATGTGATAAGTGTTGTGGAAATTTGATTACTTCCGATGAATGTTTTATTGAGCCTAACTGGAGTGATATAATTCCCTATTTCTGATATGTCTAAGGTAGTCAGTCGAACTGTGACCAAACAAATAGGCTCGAATTCCACTTAAAGAGGGTAGCGCGAGTTTTGGTTGGCTCGGATATATGAGTCAGTTTTCTCCCTAGTATACCTTGTGGGCCGCCCCCCTAGGGCTGGTTGGAGAAAGGTACCATAGTTTGAAAACCCTAGATGGGGTGTTTGCATTCCTTTTAATGATACTTCCAATATTAACAAACCCAATTTCTCGATACACTAAATCCTGACTTCTCTCACAGTGATTTACCTTAAATGATATATTAAACAGTAACAAGGTGCCGTTCTTCCTGGTCGCAGGTGGGCTCGGGAGGATCGATATTTATTTCTGCAACTCTCCGCTATCTTACTAAAAGTGAGACATTTACGTATCAGTCAGTCCAGATCACAAGGGGGGGCTCAGTTCCAATAGGTTTAGCAAATACAAATTTTCAAACCTAGGGAGCAATATTATAACATATGAATTGATCTGATTTCATTGCTACATATTAAAAAAAATCAAAACCGATTTCTCAATCCTATATTAATAAGTCACGCTCCGATACCCCAATGAGATAAGAAGATTGATACTGTGCCCACTTACATCTCAAACTAAATCTAGGATTGGATTAAACAAAAGGAAGGGGAGGAGTGTAAGTTTCTGTAAGTGTGATGACGTGGCTGACGAGATTGTGATTGGGTTGATGCTGAGTGGCCTGTGAATGATACGAGAGATGGTCATGGAATAATAAATCAAGAATTATGCTAACTATTACAACTGTTACTCATTCTTTTCTCCACAACTCACAACGTGGAAGGACGGACCAACGTAAATAACAAACTTAATGTGGAAATAAACGAGGATGGATAAAGGGACTTTAAGTACTGACCTGTGAATGATACAAGAGATGGTCACGGAATAACAGACACGTCGCGTGCTTTTGTTTATATAGGGGGACCAGTCCGATTACGCCCGAAGGATGTCAACTCCCCAGTTACTGTTATTCCTGTGGAGTAGACTGTAGCACCAGTCGAGCAGGGCAGTACTCCCAAGGTGGATGGAAAGCTGATGACAGGGAGAGCTGCAGCTCCCGCTTCATCAGCCCTCAGGACTTGTTCCTGACCATCCCCCTTTGCTGATCTTTTTCAGTGTCTCAGTAAAACAGAGAGTAGGCCAGCATGCTCTCCAACACAAGTTTCTCTAACTGTCAACACAGAACTACGTGCATGCTACACACTACACTTCCTTTTCAAAATTCATGAAAATTGGCGTTGAATAACCTACCCTCGGAGTCCCCAGGGGGGGGGACCATAAATGCCCCCACCTTCCGCTCCTCTCCCGGTGACGACTCAAGGAGCTGCCTGGAACCACTGTCT
>JAGKTI010013876.1:0-22426 GCA_018397915.1 Birgus latro
CCTGCATATGGCACAAAACGCAGCCCCTACTCAATAGTATATTCAGATGATGATGTGTATAGGGAATGGGGCTGGCGTGCCAGCAGGTATGGGCTGTCCTGCTTCTTAAAAAGCAGATTCCTACCGAGCCATACTGTTAAATTGTAATGGGGTAGCCAACCAGGTGAGTATGACAGCAAATTGTTTAGGACCTGCAGTAACTTACCATACATCAAAATACAGTACTGTAATAGCCTAAAGGGGGATTAACTGAAACAATTTCATAACAAATTCATTAAAGTTCTCAGCTGGTGACTTCAAAAGTTACCAAATGAGGTAAGTACGCTACTATCTCTATGAACTATTTGGTGAAACAGCCTCAAATGAATGAGCAATGAAATTCAATTTTTTAACACAATGCCGGCCACATAATTTGGCTTATACGTAGTAATGGTCTGCAACCACATTCACAGATGTTATCAATAACTTGGTAAAAAAGACAAGCAATGCATAACGAAAATAATACCAATATCCTGTGCCTTTGGAGTAGGTACCAAAGCCACCGGCCCTTTACTGATCATGGTCGCGGAAACATCGCAAAGCCGTTGAAATTTTTCCAACAATCACCCTCGCAACAAACGCTCACGTCATTATTTGTATATTAATCCGTGCTATGTATCTTTAAAATTCGTTTAAACAATGGTATCTCACTGTAAGATGTAAATTGTAACGCAGAACGGTCATAAAGACACCTCACCTTACTCTCGTACGATCAGCTGGGCCGTGCCAGTCACAATGACGAAATTAAACAAACGAAACTCGCTGGGCGCACAGGAGAGGCAGTTTTACTTTCGGTAAGCTTTTGGCCCTTGATAATTTTCGAAACACAGTAGAGAAGAAACTAGTAATTTAGAGTATTTATCACCAGCAATAAAGATTCCAATTAAGTTACAGAAGAATTAGAATGAACAATAGTCAAAAGAGCGGCAATTTCAAACATTGCTATTTTTTGCAGAGATTCTTTCATCATCTAGTAAAATGAAGGAATGGACACATTTGCCGAAACTAAAGAAAGGTCAGTCGAAACCACGAAACAGCTACATCTTTTTCTTTTCGTTTTGTTTACACCTGAGTTATATAAGTGTAGTACTGTACAACAAATTACATGAGACTATTCCTGTCACTGACAACTCTGGAGGAGACTTTAAGTTAGATCTTGAATTGTCCTTCTGTATTATGCCATCATCTGTCAGAGTTGAATAAATTGTATTTACCAGTAGCTGTCTGCTTATTTGTAATTTTGAACACCTGCATGAGATTTCCTCTCCTTTGTCTCATGTTAGAGAATATAAGTTCAAAAACTTTTGTCTTAAAATGAAACTTGGCTACATACAGACTTTGTTGCCATTCTCTGTACACTACTTTCTCCAGATTATCAGTATCCCTTGCTAAATAAGGTATCAATCCAAGTCTGAACTGGTTTCCATGTGGAATCTCTTGTATGGATGCATTTTCATGAATACACCCAAACTCATGCGTTTAAAACTGTTCATTAGTCGTCTCATTGCAAATGTTGCTTTCAAGCTGCCATCTGACACTGCTATGTTGGCTTTAGGTCTTTTATGCTGTAAATTCCAAATCCTTTTCTCCTGTTGTTATATCATTATTAAGAGCTACAGCACTT
Organism: Birgus latro; assembly: GCA_018397915.1. Lineage (NCBI taxonomy): Eukaryota > Metazoa > Arthropoda > Malacostraca > Decapoda > Coenobitidae > Birgus > Birgus latro. The sequence continues at coordinate 1,664 of JAGKTI010013876.1, forward strand.
CTTCTCCCTCTATATTTTTGTGCATTGTACAGTATATATATTCTTTCTTTGTTATGTTGGCCCATGTACATATTTTACTTTCTTTGAATTATATTTCTTATAAGACCATTTACAGTCTTCCTGTGTTCCTTTGCAAAACACTGATATCTTCTGTTGCAGCTCTCCTGTATATTTTTGTCATCTGCATGTAAAGCTTTTGAATTGACAGTTTCAGGAATATCGCTGACACACTTATTCACTTCGTGCACCAAATTCTCACAACACAGACAAGTTGCCAATATAACCTCAACAAAAGAACTCTGAATAACCAGTTGATGTTGCCAGTTTCCTGTTGTCCATTGGGTTTCATGTTCAGATGAACCTGTGGTTGCAGCAATGAAGGTTGGTTTTGCTATCACACTTACACCTTAACCACTGAGCACACAGGGTCATCTATTGAGCCCTTCATTTTAGGTATCTTGTATTGCCTTTGTACACAGCTTTATTGCCACCTGTGTTGTTGCATTCAGTATATTGCCTTTGTCACCTTTGTAAAGGATCTTGCTCTTTTCCCTCTCAGCTTGTGGAGGAAAGCCTGAAAATTGGTGCATGGACCTAGAGAATGCCCTGAAAGGGTTGACTTGCCTGTGGCCATCAATCTTCTTCTTCTGAGTATAAAGGGTCACGGTCGAGGACACGACCCACTGCCCTTCCTCAGCCGATGGTGCAGGGTCTTAAGTCACAGGCGGGTGAGCTGCCCCAATGATCGCAGGAATCCACACAGCAGGAGCATAACTTGTAGACGTGTGTCAGGGTCACCCGAGCAGCCACAAAGTAGGAGGAGAGAGAGGCAGGGGTATCTGAGGTTAGCCAAGTGGTCTTCTAGGGCCATCTGGTGGGAGTGAAAATCTTGGACACCACAAGAGGAAGTGCTCAAGAGTCTCCTCTGTACGGGGACACCATGGGGATTCTATAATACCTAGATGGTGTAGGTGGCCATTCAGACCAGTTTGGCCAAAGTGCAGGTGGGTGAGAGCCATGTCCAATTGATGGAAGGGATGGCAGGCCCAGAGGTGAGTTGCTACATCAGCACGGATGAGTCCTAGAGAGGCTGCACCTAAATCAAGGGAGAGGGACTGCTCCCAAAGAGATCTGCAGGCTTGTCGGAGACGGGAGCAGAGAGCAGCGGGATCTGGGTCTAGATGAGCGAGATGTTGGGAGCGGAGGGCTTGCTGAGCTGCGTGGTCCACAATTTCATTGCCGCGAATGCCAACATGTGAAGGGACCCACTGAAGGTGCACAGTACAGGGGGGAGAGGCAGAAAAGACAAGGAGAGAGTGAATTGCATGGACTACTCGCACATGGGAGGATGGCCGACTAGAGAGGAGGAGGTGTAAAGATGATTGGGAGTCAGTGTAAAGCACTACTGGCTGGGGTGGCAAATGGTGTTTTACAAGTCAGCGCTTGGAGGATGGCGTATAGTTCTGTATTAAGGACAGAGTGGGGTCCAGATAGAGTCCAGATTTGGCAAAGGGAGAGGTTCCCTCCTGCCTCTTATGCCTCAGCATAGAAGGCAGGAGGGGACTATGAACCATCGGTAAGGATTCGAAAGAAGCCTCCATAGAGAGAGGTATCCTTGAGGTGGAGAATCTGGCGGGCCAACAAAGCATCAGAGGACTTCCGAAATCAGATGGGGAGGTCTGGGGAAACCATGGAAGAAAGGTCAAGCCATAGAGGGACAGGGGAGATAGGGGAAGTGGGAGCAGAAGACAGGGCTGGGATAGATAACGTATGGCAGGCCTGTATGGCATGAAAAATGAAGGATGAGTTTGCCCGAGGCCATCGAGGGGAAGAACTGACTAGAGGGACAAAAGAATATAGGATAGAGAATGGGTGTTGGGGGGGAAGTCCAAGAAGATGGTGGAGGAGATGACAGTCAAGGACAATACGCAGCGTAGAAAGGGGGTGCATTCCTGATTTGGCATGACGGGATACAACTGGGGATGACTTAAAGGCCTCTAGGGCTAAACGGAGGGCAGTGTTTTGGATTACATCCAGCCTTTGCTGGTGAGAAGAAGCAGATCCATATACTGATGACCCATAGGAGAGTCGGCTCAGGATGAAAGTGGAGTAAAGATGAAGCAATGTCTCCCTGGTAGCACCTCAACGCACTCCTGCTATGCTACGCATGACGTTTAGTCGTCAAAGGCTGGAGGGTCGAAGGTAGTCTATGTGATGTTTCTAAGTCAGTCTGGGGCCATCCAATTGCAGTCCAAGGAAGGTGTGCCTAGACTATAGAGATACAGGAGAGTCATTTATATGAGCATGCGGAAGGGTGAGGAGTTTGCGCGAGGTGGAGCACAACATAGAGCTCTTGCCGGCTCTCACTGTCAGACCCCATGCCACAGCCCAGGCGACAAAGACATCTATTGGCTGCTGGAGGCCCGACTGAGTATCGTGTAGTTCATCTGTGGCCATCAATACCATTGTTTACTAAGTCAAGGAACAGGTAGAGATTATGGTTACAGTATTACATGCTTTACTGATAGTCTAACCACCTTGCCTCGTCCACAGAAGTCGACCTTTGGCTTTGGGGTGACTAAATATTCTGTATTCAATTGCTTCCTTTCAGAGGGCACTGGCACGAGCTGAGTTGTGAAGCTGAGGTCTATTGTTGTTGTTGCTGTTGTCTAACCCCAGTCTGTCATTGAGCAGACCCATCAACCATAGGTAAGCAACCACCCTTGCAAGGCTGTCTTGTGCAGTGAACTAATGTTCCCTTGTGGTGGAGGTTTGTTCCTGGATGAACGTCACAGTTGCATCCCCCCACCCAATTAACAAAGGCACCATAGTAGTGCCAAATCACCCTATTGTTTAATTATATGGTTACCACCCACAGCTGTATATGGCTTCCTAGGTTACATGAAACCATTAGGTTAGTCACTCAATGTAGAGCTATCAGAAATGGTGAGAAGAGTACTGTAATATGAAGTGACAGGATAAAAGGGAGAAAAAGGAAGCGAGGAAAGCAAACGCAAAGAGAATGATAAAGGTGAAAGAAGAAGTAGGCAGCAATACATTAAGTTAGTGGATGATGGTCACCATCACCTACCACCATGGGGTTGAGGGTGAGGAGAGCCAACCATTGGGGCAGAGGACTGCTGACAGGTACAGAAAGGGAAGGCAGAGTGATGGAAAGCTGACAAGATCAGGAGGCAGGAGCTTAAAAAAAAGATTGGGAGAGATCACAGGGCTAAGACTAAGTGTCCTGAATCAGTCAGACAGTATTTAGTGACAAGAGGGATGGTATAAGTAGGACTGAGGAAGGATAAAGTTACAGTAAGAGAGGTTTGGAAAAGGAGACAGCACTGAAGCTTAAATCAATCTCCTGATTGTATTATGATCATTCCCTCTTCGCTAGTATTGGTGTGGGTCAGGTTAAATTAAAGGTTCTTGTGATGAACGCTTCAGTGTTCCCCACAATCTATGGCACTCTCTTCTTTCAAAGCTTTACTTATACATTATTTTCCTATTGTATGAGGGATAGTGCCAAGGCCTGTCATGGGGTGAATTTCCTTTTTCTGTCACTACACCTTCTTTGGTTGAGGGATCCAAAAGGTAGGCATATGCTATGGTAGGAAGGCTGCTTTTATTGTGAGGGCTTCCACATCAACCCTGGAAAAAAAGAAAAAGAAAAAAAAGCATTGAAGAGAGTTCTTGTGAGATAGGTGGGAAACAGATGAACAGAATAGGTCAGATAAAGAGTTTTGAATTTTTGGTGAGAATCACAAATATATGGGGCAGTATGAATAAATGAAAGTGCAGTTATTGAAGTTTTAGTAAGTATGGGTTTTAGATTCTTCATAAATGTGAAAGGGGCCATAGTTCGAGAGAGATATGTGGAAGGGCGTAGATATCTGGTTGAAAGTGCATAGTTTTTTTTTTTTTTAATGCAAGGAAGAAGGAACCAAAGGCCATGGGCCCACATACTGTTCCCTCCAAGAAAAAGCAAAAACAATACAAAAGAGAGCCAAATTCAAGATCCATTCATTTCGAGATGCCTGGACACACTGCGTTTGAAAGACTGGAGATCACAGGAAGTAGGGAATACAGACAGAGAAAGACAGTTCCAGAGTTGACCAGTTATATAAATGAAGGACTGGGAGTAACAGTTAACTCTTGCATTAGAGAGTTGGACAGAAAAGGGATGAGAGTTTGTTGCTAGACAGGTACTACGTGCCCGTCGTAGAGGTGGAGGGATGTAAGTAGACAGTTCAGAGGAACAGTGACCGTTGAAGTAGCGATAGAAGAGAGATAAAGATGCAACAGTGCGGCGAAGAGACAAAAGTTGAAGGGAATCAGTAAGAGGAGGAGCGTTAATGAGACGAAAAGCCTTTGACTCCACCCTATTGAGAAGAGTTGCATGTGGGAAGCCTCCCCACACATAAGAGTTGTACTCCATACACGAGTGAATAAAACCTGTGTACAAGGTTAACAACTGTGTAGGGGTAAAGAAAGTTCGGAATTGGCTTAGCACACCTAATCTCTTGGAAGCAGATTTCACAAGAGATGTAATATTTTCTTTCCAAGACAAATCCCAAGAGAATGAAACCCCAAGCATGTTCAAAGATGATGCAGGACTGAGCTGGACATTATTAAACATTAGTGGGTAATCCTGAGGAAGATTTTTTCAGGTTGATAAATGTAAGAACTGAGTTTTTGATTCATTAAAAATAACAAGATTATTTTTACCCCAATCAGAGATACGAGCCAAGTCAGACATTAGGTGCGCCATAACCTCATCTCTTTTTTGTTGAAGTAACTGCTGAGATGGACGTCGTGGAAACCAAATGGAAAGGTGAAGGCTGGAATCATCAGCATATGAGTGGATAGGGTTAGATGTACAGCTTAGAAGGTCATTGATGAATAAAAGGAAGAGAGTAGGTGATAGGACAGAGCCCTGAGGAACACCACTGTTGACAGGTCTAAGAGAAGAATGATGGCTGTCTACAACAGCAGCTATAGAACGACCAGAAAGGAAGCTAGAGATGAAGGCACAGATAGAAGGATAGAAACCGTAGGAGGGCAGTTTGGAAATTAAAGATTTATGCCAGACTCGATCGAAAGCCTTCGAGATGTCAAGTGCAATGGCAAAGCTTTCGCCAAAGTCCCGAAAGGAGGATGACCAGGAGTCTGAAAGGTAGTTGAGAAGATCGCCAGTGGAGCATCCCTGACGGAACCCATACTGTCGATCAGAAAGAAGGCTGTGACAGAAAAGATGCTTTAAGATTTTTCTGTTAAAAATTGACTCAAAAACTTTTGAGACACAGGATGCTAAAGCAATTGGACGATAGTTAGAGGGTTGGGAATGATCACCTTTCTTTGGGACTGGCTGAATGAGAGCAAACTTCCAGCAAGAAGGAAAGGTACAAGTTGATAGACAAAGGCGAAAGAGTTTACCTAGGCAGGGTGTAAGCACAGAAGCACAGTTTTTGAGGACAACAGGAGGGCCTCCATCAGGCCCATATGCCTTGTTAGTATTGAGGCCAGTGATGGCAGAAAATACATCAACTGAAGAAATTTTAATGTCAGTCATGACGAAGTCAGAGGGGGAAAGTGATGGAGGAATAGCACCGGAATCGTCTAAGGTGGAATTGGAGGAGAAAGTCTGAGCGAAGAGATCTGCTTTATCAGTAGAAGAAATGGCTACAGAGCCATCAGAGAAGAAAAGAAGAGGGAAGGATGATGAGGTAAAGTTGTTAGAAAGGTTTTTGGTAAGGTGCCAGAAGGACCGAGAAGAATTTTGAGTTGGAGAGTTGAGAATATTTAGCACAGATGAAATTATTTTTAGCACAGCGAAGAACAGACTTAGCATGATTCGGGCAGAAATATAAAAAAAAGTGTGACTCAGGGGAGGGTTGGCTCCGGTACCTTTTATATGCCCTCTCCTTGTTGCAGACAGCACTAAAACAAGCGTGATTAAACCAAGGCTTTCTTGCATTAGTCTGAGGATATGAGAAAGGAATGTATGCTTCCATGCCCGAGAGAATAACCTCCGTAACGCGCAAGGCACACTCAGATGGCTCCCATGCATGGAAGCAATAATCATTCCAAGGAAAATCAAAGAAGTACTGCCTGAGGGCCTCCCAATCTGCATCTCCAAAGTGCCACAGGTGGCGTTTCTTTGGAGGGTCCACAGGCCGTACCGGAGCAATAGGACAGGTTAAGGTAATAAGGTTATGATCGGAGGAGCCCAACGGAGAGAAAAGATTAACAGTATAAGCAGAAGGATTAGTTGTTAGGAAAAGGTTAAGTATGTTGGAACTCTCTCTAAGGCGGTCAGGGATACGGGTAGGGTGCTGTACAAGCTGCTCTAGGTCATTAAGGATAGAAAAGATGTAGGCTTGTTCACCAGGTGGATTAGTGAAAGGAAAGGAGAGCCAAAGGTGGCAGTGAACATTGAAATCTCCTAGAATGGAGATTTCAGAGAAAGGAGAAATGGATAGAATGTGTTCCATCGTAGAAGTAAGATAGTCAAAGAATTTTGGATACTTAGTAGAATTAGGAGATAAGTAAACAGCACAGATATATTTAGTCAGAGAATGACAGGAGAGCCAAAGTCAGAGAGTAGAGAATTCAGAAGAATCAAGTTCAGGAACACGAGAGCAAGATAGATCATTGCGTACACATACACAACAGCCACCTTTGGCTTTGAAATGAGAATAGAGAAAGTAGGAGGATACAGAAATGAGTTTGCAGTCAGTTGCCTCAGACAGTATGAAGGTCAGTGCTGAAAAAGAGTTGTTATTGGAGATGACTGCCAGATCAATCAGTCAATAGTAAGAGATGGGATGGAAGAGATGGAATGATAGGGGAGAGAAAGGATACGAAGGATGGATGGGAATTTAAGGCGTGGGAAAAGGTAGCTGAAGCTGGACTTGGCTTGACTGAAGTGAAGGATAATTGTTCTTGTTCTGTAGGTGGGGCATGCAATAAAGTGTTACTGCCTGAAGCTGGCTAGCAGCTCTTGGTCTCAGTTGGCTACTTCTAGTGTCATTTTCTTGGTTAGCTTATGTTGGTGGTGGCTGGTGTCTTGTCTGGTCATTTTTTTTAGTGTGTTTCGAGAAAAGTACATGTCAAGGGTTTGGCATCCCTTCCTTTAACTTGATAAATCATACTGAATCTATCTGATTGGTAATGTGAAGTTCATATGTGGGGATTTTTTTTTTTTCCTGTGAAGTAGAATCAGGATTCCAGGGGCTTGAATGGTCAATGAATGAATGAACGATATTTCTTTGGGCATGCTGTTGACTAGTTCTCTGTCTGTCATGTTTTTCATGCATTTTGGAACCTATCTCACCCCACCTTTGAGTAGGAAAGAGGTGGAATGATATTAATGGTGATGATGATGATGATTATGATGTGTTTCGGAGAAGGTTTTGTCTTCTTCTTCTTCTTGCTTTTCTTATGGTTTTTCTTGCTGACTTGACTGGGTGGATCTTGAGTTGGTTTTGAAGTAGTGGTTGTATATGGTAGTTTAGGTTGTGGAGTTGCTTCAGTTATTATTGCTGGTGTCTTCACTTTCAGTTTCTTCCTTAATGTCATGCCTAGGGTTGAAGGTAGATCTGTCTTGGAGTTGGGGTCATTTGGAGTTTCAGCTTTGGCGATATCTGACTTCAAGTTTTGGTCCCACCAGAACAGCTGCAAAGACAATGGCAAATGTGGGAAGACCGTTACCTTGGAAGACTTGGTTTAGGTAATGGCTCAGTAGTTAATAGGTCTCTTTCAGCTAAGGTATTTCACTCCATCAGTGCATCGTGCCAAAGTCTGAATCCAGGAAGTGGCCAAAGGTTTTCCATTCCCAGGATATGGGGTGTCTTCTATGGTCAACCTCAGCTACTCCAAAGCACAAGGTCACCCTGGGCTCATCAAGGGATGATAAAAGGAGTGGCTGTTAGCCATTACCTCTTTGGATGGACTTGCACCTTATTGAAGAACATCAATATTGTGCTTATCAGGGCATGGCTATGCCACTGTCTTGGGGAAGCGGGAGGCAAGGTATACTGTATTTGTCATCTGTAGATGCCCCACACAGAAATCTGATGTGCTGTCTTTGATGTGGCAGGGGCCTGTTGTATATGGGCCCAGTCAGAGGATATCATCTTGTCAGGATTTCCTATCTATCTTCCTAGGAGACACGCAGCATGCTGTTAACAGGTGCCTGTAACTGTGTTACATGGAATAAATTGTTCATCCACCAAAAATTTTACCAGTAACTCATTCTGATAATAGTTTTCCTCAGTCAAAGAGAAGTCTGATATTAGGTAGAGGAATATACCTGTTGGTTTACTGAAGAGAAAAACCTGTTAGCTGTTGAATGTACCTTTTCCAGACAATATGATTTAGGTTAGATATGGTCTAAGAAACTTTTTTTGCCCATTTTGTACATCTGTATATAACTTAAGTTTCATGATAATCTGTGACTCATACTGGCACTGGCCAAGGAGATGGGTACTGAAGCATAATCATGATACTGCACTGTTTTTCCTTGGTTGGGTGTCAATACCATTTCAAAGTTGGTTGCAATTGTCCACTTTTTATTTTTTTCCCAGCCTCAGCAACTCTGGCTTTTAAGAGGAGGCACTTCTAAGGAAGGAAATGTAATACACATACATTTAAATATCAGCTTTATTATAGAAATTCAGAAAAAAGATAATACTGGACTAAAAGGAATGATTCTAAAGGTTTTTGTGCTTAGCAGTAATACTATCATCAGTAATGAATAAGTTATAGTAAAGTTTTGCCCAGTATGTATGTGACCAGTGAGTACTGCAATAAATAACAACCACTGTTATCTGGCAGCTCAAGTGCATCATTACCAGTACAGTAATCATTACATTTGTACGCTGAATAACACTGAAATACAGTACAATTATTTTCCATAACTCACTGCAAGCTTATGCTCACCTGTTAAGATCACATTTGTACAAAATAGAGAAGAAAATGAGAATCATGGATCACTTATGGAGAATATTACTTCATTTTCAGTATCAAGTAAAACCTTACACTGCTAAAGTAAATAAATATCAGTGCTGCATATTAGCAGCCAATAGGCCTCATATGAGAATGAAACCTGGGTAGTGGGTCACAAAGAACATGTTTGGTTATACATCTCCTGCAGAAATAACATTTTTCAAGAACAGCTGCAGGTACAAGCAGGAAGGATGCATAAGTAATAAGAAAAATGTAAGAAATTCGGATTGGAAGAAAGGGCTATAGGAGAAAGAAATGGTAATGGTGAATTGAGAGGTTGATGAAAGAGAGCACTACATGACAGCATACTAGTTTCAATACTGATGGAATGTCAAACCCTAAAAGCAAAATTTAGTTAAAATATAGTTAATTCAATGAGCCTATGGACTGACATGAAGGATCAGATGGCCAAATGAACAGATTTACGAAAAATGTGGTATGAAGATGGGTATAGTATGAGAAATAAAATGTAAAACCTGAGGCCATAAAGAGCAACAGAAAACTGAAAGACTGACCAAGATCATACATGAGACTGGGGTGGTTGGAAGGAGAACAGATAAAAAGTTAGGTTGAAGGAAAAGAGTGACTCGGAATAATGTTTTATGGGGTGAGATGTATTTAATAAGCAAAAACAGACACACTTGGTGGGAGGGGAAAGGGGGGGGGGAGTCCAGCATGGTGTAGTATCATGCAATGGTCAGAAACACAAAGAGAAATGCATTACAGGCAACCCCCCACATTTATGGGCCCGAATTTCATGGCCCCTGCTTTTACACGGATTTTCCCCCAGAATTTTTTCCCCAGCAATCCAAGTCCACGGACAGCACTGGAAGGCATTCGAGGCATTGGTTATTTCTCATGCTCAGCCACCAGAGCACTGTTTCATGAGGAGGCCATACCCATACAAACCCCGCACCTGGGCTTGCGCCGCTCTCCATCTCTCTCACCTGCACTCGTGACGCAAACACCTCCGCTACGCTCTCACAAGGTACCTGTACTGATTAACTTCTAACTTTCTTTATTGCCCTACCTTAGTACTCTCATTTTTGCATAGGCTTCAATTGCAGTGCTGTGCTATATTGTAGAGCAAAGTACATATGGTCCTATTTGATGAATTTTTGTGCATGTTAGTGTGATAACTTGTGCTACCACATGTGTGTCCCATACTGGGGTTGTAGCTGGGGTCAGTATTAATTTGTGCCATTGCCTAGTTCTCCCACATGTGCTAATGTTACAATCGCGGTGCTGTGGTAAACAGTAGAGCATTACAGACCTATTTTGTGACAACTGTGTGATAACTTGTTATCCCATACCCATTTACAGGTTATTTCTTTTGAAGTAAATTGTATCCATACTGTACAGTAGTACAGTATACATTTGTGCTGTTTTAAGCAGGTTTTAGGTTCCTGTGATGGTTTCTAGGGACTTACAAGGGTTATAGGTTACTATAGGGGCATTTTGGGGGATGTGTCAAAATTAAGCGGAAATTCCAAATTCACAGGGATCTGTGTCCCCTAACCTCTGCGAAATTTGGGGGATTGCCTGTACATGTATTTCTTCATGAGAAAAGAATTAAAGGGTTGGAACCCTGTAAAACTGCCCCTTTCAAAGAAAGTCAAACAAGAGAGAGCCAACATCAATACATTATTTCAAGATTCCCAGATACATAAATCTAGAGACCACAGGATGGGGTGGGGGTATAAAAAGAGGAAGACTGTTTCAAAGGTGATACAATAGAGTAACAGAGAAATGTTTCAGACATGTGAATATGAGAATACTATTGGGAAAGAAAAGTAAAATGTGGAGTGGAAGACAAGAATGGAAAGGTACACTGGTGAGAGAGAACAGGAAAAGGAGTGACTGAAAAGTAGGAAAAGCAGGCTGGTAAAAAGTAGCCTTGACACAGCTGTCATAGCTTTTCCCTTTTTGAAGGTTCCCAAGGGAAAGTCCATCCATCCATCCATTATCCAATCCTACGTTGCCCCATGAGGAGCATAGGAGCCCAGGGCTAGGAAAGTTGATCCTGACATTTAGGATGAGAGTGACCTGCCTCACTCATCCCTGAGTGGCATTACATGAGTAATAAACCCTAACCACCCTTGGATATAAACCTTCATCGGCTCAATCCGATTGGAGTGCTGTAATTACCCACTAAACCAACAGGCGCCATAATTTGGTTATATAGTTACCACCCAGCATTGTAAATGGCTTCCTGGTGTACAGGAAACCATTTGGCTTGACACTCAGTGTAGTCACCCAAGGAAGAAAGAAGAGAAAAGAATGAAGGAAGGATAGACAGAAGAAGGAGTCAAAAGTCACCCGCAGGCAAAGGATGAGGAAAGAATGAAGTAAAGAATGACAAAAGAGAAGGGAAAGTAAGAAGGAAGGAGGAGAGGAATGGACAGACACCCGAGAGCAGCACTACATCGAGTAAGTGGATAGTGAGTGCCCCCAAGGTTCCCAAGGGAAAGAAAGGTGTTAAAGGTGATGAAGATGATGAAAATTAATGAAACTGACAGAGATTTCAAAGAAACTTTGATCACTATCTGAAAATGAAATTTCTGGGTAAAATAGGAAACATAAATATAGTTTTCTGGGAATGTGAAGCATTTGTTTTTTTTTCTCTATTTATCAGTCAAAACATACATTTACAGTATCTACGCTCTTGGTTTTCTGTTCTCTCATTTAACATCTCTTTGCAAAAATTTTCAATAAAACTTACTTCTTCCATACCATTAACACATCTTCCATCAATTCTTAATTCAAATTCTGATTTATGTACTTGTGAAACACATGCACAAACTGTACTGAGCTCACAACGGAATATCGAGATGAACTCCGTGTGAGCATCCACATACCAGCTGAGCTATATGACTACTGTGGTTACCTTTGGTTCACTGAAGTCTTGATGTGACCCAGACACTTTACTGTACAACAGTTATATGACTAAATAAAGATGAAAATGTGGGTAACAACAAGACTGAAGATTATACAATACTGTATGACCCATATCATGACTTATGCACATATGCTATCTGGTGGCAGTATTTCAAAGGAACATTCAGTTCCCCTCTCCAAACTATTGGCCTTAGCAGCTGGAACTTACATATTATGGATACATTTATTGTAACATAAATATGACAAAATATAGCAAATCACTGATAATCAACATTTATGGATTTCATCATAGAGTTCTGTAAACTGAAAAAGGCAATTATGTCTATTTGAAGTTGGTAGTATCCATCCATGAATATCAAAACAGTAACCAAGATGTCCTAACTGGGATTTACTGCCCAGCAGGTCCAGGCATAAGACCCACCAGCATACAATATAATAATACATACTTTACTCAGAATCATCATCATAGTAAGTCACTGACTTCCTCAAATTGGCTTCCACTAAGGTGCCAAAAATTAGCTACCGCTGAAGTTTTTGTCATGCAAGTCTATATACTGCAGAGAAAAAAGACCAGTAATAAATACCACACACACACAAAACAAGAATACTAATTACTTTGCAATTTTTACACATAATTACAGATACTGTATTACAGTACATAACAGTTTTCTGCTTCAGCAAACAGCACAGGTACCCTACAAAGTGTAACATTATTCTGTATTCTATTTAAAAAAAAAAAAAAAAATCTAATATAAGTTAAAGTTCGATAATCACAATTGTTGAGACATTATGACAGATTTATATGAGTGGTGTAGAGAAACATGAGTCTGAGACAGAAGTTTATTCCTGACTAGTTTTGCACAGAGACTTCATCAGAGGAATGAACTCTTCCCTGGTCAGTTTAACTTTTAAGGATGGCTGCTGGATCACACTTTTGGTTAATCCTTAGTCCGAAGGTTGCTGATTGGTCCGTTACCTTTCCCTCTCTGACCTGACCATCTGCACTGCTATGTGAGACCACACCACATCAGCGGCCAGCCATATAAGTCAGACTGACCCGGGAAAAGTTAATTCCTCTGAAGAAGCCTCTGTGCGAAACTAGTCAGGAATAAACTTATGTCTCAGACTCATGTTTCTCTACACCACAAATTTAGTCAGGAATAAACTTATGTCTCAGACTCATGTTTCTCTACACTACTAATAATTACAACATTTACACTGCACTGTGGTAGGTGGAGGGACTCACCATCCACTCACTCAATGGAGTGCTGCTCTCAGGTGACTGCCCTTTCCTCTCTTCTTTCCTTTCTTCCTCTTCTGTCTTTCTTTCCTTCATTCTTTCCTCTTCCTTCTGTCAACGGGTGACTCTACACTGAGTGACAAGCCAAATGGTTTCCTGTACACCAGGAAAGCATTTACTACACTGGGTAGTAACCATATAACCAAATTATGGCGCCTGGTGGTTTAGTGGGTAATTAAGGGGCTACAATTGGATTGAGCTTGTGCAGGTTTATATCCAAAGGGTGGTTGGAGGTTTGTTGCTCACGTAATGCCATGCAGGGATGAGTGAGGCTGGTTACTCTCGTCTTAAACATCAAGACCAACTTGCCTAGCCCCGGACTCCTACACTCCTAATAGGGCAACACAGGATTAGATGATGATGATGATTTACATTGCAAAACAAATCAAAAAAAATTTCACTGTAATTTAAGTACTGTAATACTGTATAAGTGATATCGCATTCATAAAATTCATAAAATCAACACAATGACATGATAAAAGAGATGAAACAGAACATTACTGGAATACTAAAATCATATAGCTACCAGTAACATTAAAGTCTGTAACGGTGTTAAAACAAAGCATAATCTAAATCCTTTCAGTCTGGCAACTTTTTATTTTTAATTTTATCTCCTCCATCCTCCTTTCCTTCAATCCTCTTCTGTCTTTCTTTCCTTCCTTGTCCTTCTGCCTACGGGTGACTTTTTACTCCCTCTTCTGTCTTTTTTTCCTTCATTCTTTCCTCATCCTTCAGCCTGTGGGTGACTCTACACTGAGTGACAAGCCAGATAGTTACCAGGAAACCATTTACTACATTGGGTGGTAACCATATAACCAAATTTTGGCGCCTGGTGGTTTAGTGGGTGATTATGGCGCTCCAATTGGATTGAGCCAGTGAAGGTTTATATCCAAGGGATGGTTGGGGTTTATTGCTCATGTAATGCCACTCAGGGATGAGTGAGGTTGGTCACTCTCATCTTAAATGTCAGGACCAAATTGCCTAGCCCCGGGCTCCTACGCTCCTCTGTGGGACGACATAGGATTGGATGATGGATGGATCTTTTTTATCACCATATGATTTCATTCTGCTTAGGAAAGACATCTAAAACTGGAGGGGTAAGAAATAATCTTCATTAACTCCACTACAACAGGTCCTTTCCACACCAAGTAAAATCATCTGCTAGTAGCAAGAGTAAAATAAATATGATGTCCTTGGGTTGATGGGGTTATGTAAGGTTACTGTTCTATTAAAGAAAAAAAGAAGTATTAAACTGAACTAACTTTATACAGGTTGGCAAAAAAGGTAAATGGATATTCATAAATGCAACAATATGGGATTCATGTCACTGATAACAGTGATCACCTGTTGAGTGGTTAAGCTTGCTTCTTTCTCACTGAACCAGAAACAGATTAACTGAGTTAAATTCCTGTAGTTATAAGAGACTACAGTGCATTTACTCATTCCTGACAAAGATATTCAACCCATTTTAGCTCGGTTAATGGCAAAGTGAAGTCAATTTGAAGGTTTGATTTGCTTAGTAACAAAAGTTACTAATTTCTACCTCATAGCCAAGGCTCATTAAGTTTCATGCAACCATGACTTAGTATTCAAGGTCTATGAATGACAAAGTCCCCACAGATGAAAACAATTCAATTGTAGTATGATAACGCCCAGATGTAAAACAAATTATAGACTCATATCAGACAGCATCAGCAACACCAGTCAACCTGAGCATGACCTAGCTGATGACCGTGATTCACCATCAACGCTTCAAGAATCTGTGTGCATGCACGTGTACAGTCATCCCTTGGTTAGAGTGGTTTTTGTTATCAATGCAAAATTAAAATATGCACTCCTGCCATTATTGCACATTTTTCAGCTAAAAAAACATTATCATACACTTTAGTTGGATTCTGCTGACAGTGATGGTGCAGTACAGTACTGGTATCTATTATTTCTGATGCCTCTGGGGGAATCAGAGATGAGGCCCAACTCAAGGAGATAATCCCAGGTAGCAGAGACCACTATATCTCTACCCCCTAGCCTCAGAACCCCTTACCTCAAGCCTATCGCAGGTCTATCTGTGGTATGTGTCTTCCTGATTGTGCCCTTTTCATCACTTTCTATTAAGCTAACCATGCCTATGTGTGTTTCTGATACTTACCATAACAGTATGTATGTATTTAGTGGGTATAAATAGCTGTACAGGGACAAATTTGTTTATGAGTGGGGTCTCTGGTACCAACTAGGTTAAATGCTATCTATATATTTTGTGCTTTCATTATCACGCATTTTAGTTACCACAGCTAGGCTTGGTACCAATTATATGTGATAAGCAAAGGATCATTGTAATCTCTCTCTCTCTTTCTTTTTTCTTTCTCATTCTCTCCCTCGTGCGCAACAACTCTCTTTGGATAACTAAGAAACACAAAAATTACATCCATCCATCCATTATCCAATCCTATTTTGCCCCACAGAGAAGTGTAGGAGCCCGGGGCTAGGCAAGTTGGTCCTGACATTTAAGATGAGAGTGACAACTCTAAATATACAGATGCTTTGCATCTACAGTAATAATATTTCTAGTATGCATATACAGTTTCATCTACAGTTTGTAAACTGACCTTACTTTACAGTATGTACAGTAAAGGTCTCTGTAATTATATTTTTTACTTAAAATATACTTATTTCACTATCCTAAAACCCTGAAAGATGAATTGTTACTGGCCAGGCTATTGCATATAACTTTAAATTCATCACACAGAATATGAAAGTTGTAATCAGATACCTGACACTCTGAAGCAGTATATATACTAAATACTTTATCTCTGTAGCACTTACCTTAGCTATGAGATACTGTATTTCTAACTGGGCTGACATTTCTTCACAAACATATAGACTGTGGATTTTTGCCCAGAACAGATCCTACTCAATGTACTGTATTGTACACTAATCCCTTGATTATAGCAGTTTTTATTATCACTGTAAGAAGAAATTCTGCACTCCTGCCATTATCACACATTTCTCGCCATCGTTTGCCTGAGTAGCTTTTGCCGATAATGATGGTGCACCACCCGTGAATTCCGATGGCTTTGAAGGATTCAAAGATGAGGCTCTACTTGAGGAGTTATTCCTTGGTGGAGGAGGCCATTATATCTCCACCCCCTAGCCTCACAACCTCTCACCTCAAGCCCATCTCAGGTCTCTCCATAGTATGTGTTTCATCTTCAGTGTGCCCTTTCCATCATTTTCAATTAACTTAATCATACCTAAGTGTATTTCTGATACTTACCATAACAGTATGTATTAAGTAGGTGTAAGCTGTTGTAAAATGGAAATCTGGCTTTATGAGCAGGGTGCCCGGTAAGTTTTGTGCTTTCATTGAAATCACACAATTTCCTTATCATGCACTAGGCTTGATATCAGTTATAAGGGATAACCAAGGGATCACTGTATATGTATATCAGAACTCACACTGTACTAAATCAGATAAATATTAGGAAGTTTTCACATGGTATTTGTGTCGGGATGACCACCACAAAGCTATACACAATCTAAAATAAAACTAGAGCTTTATACAGAGCCTAAAGATGAGTTTTATTTCGTATAAAAACTCACTTGCCCTTCCCTTGTGAACTTCCTCCAAACTCAAAATACCAACAGCATTGTACAGTACTTAACAGTGTTATATTAGCAGAAAACTAACTTGTATTTGGAATAGATTAAAAAAAAAAAGGGGGGGGATGCTCTACTGACCAAGAAAATTATGAAGTATATTGGACTGTTTTAGTAATCAACTGTATTCTGCATATCTTACTACAGTGCTGAAGCACTATTCTCAGAGGCAAGGGCCCGATTATCTGGAATTTAAGATAACTTTCAGAAAATACTGCTTTAAAGTTGATTTGAGGGCAAATTGCAAGAATACCTTCAAAGACTTCATTGTTAATACTATTTAGTACACTAAACTTCCCCATTACCATGTTTTGCATTCTTAGGGAAAAAAAAGTATGAGATTAGTTTAGCTATAAGGTTTAAATCAGTCTATTTTGAGCTACATATAGTAAGATCTTTACCTACACATATATAGTTTGCTTTCAAATTTTTGAAAGGTTGGAATTCATGCTTTCAACGAAGAAGAAGAAAAAAAGCCAAAGTAATATCAAATATTAAATGCATAATATTTTAAAGTTAAGAATCAGTTATGAATTTTATGCCATAGCAGCTAAGCAGTTAGTGTTGCTAGCTACAATGCTGCCAGTACATTAGTACCATGGTTCAAATCCTGGCCCAGACAGCTTGTGCCACTTGACTCAGGTGTCCATCCATTCTTACAGCTTGGTAGCTTCAATGGGTACCTAGGGTAAAACCAAGGGTAGTTAGCTCTGGTAGCTCACACAATCCAGTGGCTTTGTATCCCAGGATGGTAGATGAATAAACTGCCACAGGATCAAAGTCAGAGATGAGTACCACAGCTAAATGCCAGATGGTGCCTGCTTGCACCTTTAACTTTTTTACCTTATGGACTTCGATCTTGGATCACAGTACAGTGAGTCCTTGATAAACAAAAGGGATAGGGACTGAAAAAAACTTTCATAATCCGAAATTTCATATACTGGAACGATTTTCCCCAATGAAATATACACAGGAATGGGGGGATGCATCCCAGGACCCCCTTGGACTCCCCACCTAAACTTTACCCCTCCTATTTTGAAGTAAGTACTATAATACCTGTAGATGTAGAGAATGAGGTGGCCATTTTCTTGTACATCTTCTTTGTTTGGGTCACAGTCCCAACGGTGGAAGCGGCAAGGCCTAAAGCACGCCCAATCTCCGAGACTCCCTGCCCCTCCTCATGGCATTTTATAATTTCTAATTTCCTCTCCAGAGTTAGAGTATGGTGCTGCTTCTTCTTTGCAGTGGGCTCCCCCGATGCTGGAGATGGTACAGGGCACTTGGGAGGCATGTCTAAACAGTATGAAAAGGTGTAGAGCTGCGAAAATATCCTCATGTACAGCGAAACTGCGAGGAGGGACATGGGCTCGGTTCCGGGACAGTTCGCTGTCAGACAATTCCCCATCAAAACATAAACGATTCCGCGTCAGGACAATTCGCACCCAAGACAATTCTCCGTCATTCTGTTAATATACTTAATATTAATTGGTTAATATTATAATAACTAATTTCATGGGGAACTATCTAGGTCTGTGTTCATTCAGAAGCGTAGGCTTTGGATATTATTTATAATTTGCACTTGTAGTCAATAATTAACTTGCTTCTGCTTCACTGTAGTCGACTTTGAATTATGATCTGGCATCTCCCATAGCTGTCTTCAGTAATTTTTATTGTAATTTTTGGATGCAGTAGGTTGAGACTGATTGATCAGCTGAGAATGTAGACGTAGTATGAAGATCATTCGTACAATTTTGGAGTATGTCGACTGTTCACTTGAGGTTATCAGGCATTTATATAAATGCCAATGTCACACAGGTAGCCTTATGTTAAACGATGAAGTGAAACATCGTACGCCACCTAATTCATGTTTCAATATACAGCCGAACCTTGATGCTACGGACCCCGAATCAACGGATTTTGGCAACAGACAATAACTGCTGGCAGAGAATCACTCCAGACACCAGTCATTTTTTTTTATTTCATTACAGGCACACTCACGATCAGTAATTTCTGCTCAGGGATGCCCCCTTTGTACCACTGTATACCCAAGGAAGACGAGAGGGGGTGACGAAATGAGCTATCCCAGCTCCCTACCCTCCCCCACCCAACCCCCCACTCGTCATTCTTAACTGGCAGTTACATCTCCAGCTAACCCCATACATTACACTCCTCACAGTCACATTACTAATACACAAACAGAACCAAAGGACATGTAAAAAGTATATAATATAACTATGAATGCTGCAGCAAGGAGTTAATGCATTATAACGTTGACAATAAAAAACGTTGACAACGGCTGTACCAGGTCTCATGTGTCGGGTGCCTGCGTGCGTACGTGTCTGTGTGTTTGAGTGTGTATGTGTGTGTGTGTGTGTATGTATTTACCTAACTGTGATATACAGGAAATGAGCTACGCTTGGGGTCCCGTCTGTGTTTCTCAATAAGTTAAATTTTGCTTTAAACTCGTTTAAGTTTTCAGACTGGATGATCTCTTTGTCCAGGCTATTCCACAAGTCTATGCATCTATAAGGAAAGCTATATTTCTTGATGTCCTTCGAGCAGCTTGGCTTCTTTATTTCATTCTGTGTCCTCTTGTTACTCTCTCATCCCACACAAACAGATTTTCTCTGTCAATTTTGTCTACTCCCAACATGGTCCTGAACACTGCAATCATGTTGCCCCTCTCTCTCCTTTCCTCTAAGGAAGACAGATCCAGCTTTTCCAGCCTCTCTCTGTACAACAAATCTGCCAGACTGGGGACCATCTTGGTTGCTGTTCTTTGTATTCTCTCAATCTTGTTTGTATCTTTCTTTTTGTGTGGGGACCACACTACTGCTGCATATTCTAACCTTGGGAAGATCATGGCCACTAACAATTTTTTCATCATCTCCTCATCCATGTAGTGAAATGCTACTCTTATATTGGTCAAGAGTTTATCTCTCTCTCTAACTATCTTATTTATGTGTTTTTCAGGTGACAAACTATCCTGGACCAGCACTCCCAAATCTTTCTCTTTTCTCGCTTTTGTAATTGGTTCATTACCCATAAAGTAATTCAGTGATGGTCTCTTGGTGCTTTTACCCATTTCCAATATTTTACATTTTTTTGCGGTGAATTTCATTTCCCCCATCCGGCTCCAATCATGTATCCTATCCAGATCCCCCTGCAGCATTTTACAGTCCTCTTCAACCTCTACCTTTCTCAAGATCTTAGCATCATCAGCAAACAGACTTGCATAACTGTTCACTCCATCTACCATATCATTTACATAGATCAGGAACATTACTGGTGCCAGCACCAAGCCCTGTGGGACACCACTTGTTACTTCCCTCCATCCAGATGTCCTGTCCTTTATTACTGTCCTCATTTGTCTGTCTCTCAAAAAGTCTCTCATCCATTCCAGGAGGCTTCCCTTCAGTCCTCTGATATGCTCTAATTTCCATATTTGTCTCTTGTGGGGTACCATGTCGAAGACCTTCTCCAGATCTAAATACACACAATCCACCCAACCGTCTCTCTCCTGTAGTACGTCAATTGCCCTTGAGTAAAAGCTCAACAAGTTGGAAACACATGACCTTCCACTTCTGAATCCAAACTGACTTTCAGTCAAAATATTAATCTCCTCCAGATATTTTATCCATCGATCTTTCAGGATTCTCTCACACAATTTCGCGACCATGCTGGTTTGGGACACTGGTCTATAATTCAGAGGTTCTTCCTTGTTTCCTCCCTTAGAGATTGGTACCACATTTTCCCTCTTCCATTCCCAAAGCCCTTTCCCCTCTTCCAGAGAACACATAATTAAATTGTGAATCTTATCTGCCAGTTGTTCTCTGCATTCCTTTAGTAAGTTGTGTGTGTGTGTGTGTGTGTGTGTGTGTGTGTGTGTGTGTGTGTGT
>JAGKTI010013877.1:1403-22426 GCA_018397915.1 Birgus latro
GTGTGTGTGTGTGTGTGTGTGTGTGTGTGTGTGTGTGTGTGTGTGTGTGGATGATAGGATGAGATGGTGTGTAATGGATGCAAGAGCATATTAAGGTAGGGGGAGTGGACTTTCTGAGAAAGTCCAGAAGTAGGCGATGGGAAGGACAGGAGGAAGTAGTTCATACAAGGAGGGTGGAAAGGTTACAGGAGGATGGAAAAAGGCGGAATATAAGAGAGAAGTGGAGGACCGATTGGGTAAATATGGACTGGAGCAGATTGGGGACGTTGAAGGTGTGTGCAAGATATTCACAGAAGAAATCTGTGCAGCATGTGAGATGGTGCGTGGGGTGAAGAGAAGACGAAAGAGGGTGCAAGGAACAGTAGGGTGGAATGAAGAGGTGATACAAGCTGTGGCACCAAAGAAGTAAGTTTATAGTGAATGGTTGAGAAACAGAGGTGTGGAAGAAGTTCAGAGACAGAAGAGAGAGTTATATGTGGAGAGGAAGAGAGAGGTGAAAAGATTAATAAGAGAGAATAAGAAGAGAAAGGATGAGGAATTTGGGAGGAACTTGAGTGTAAAGTGGAGGGAATGTAAGAAACTTCTGGAAAGGGGTAAAGAGAGTAAGCCAAGGTATCAAAGAAGTAAGTTTGGGAGTGAAAGATAAAAATGGTTGTTTACTAGTGGACAAGGGAGAAAAGGTGAGCAGATGGAGAGAACACTCTAAGGAATTGTTGAACATAGAGAATGAAAGTAATGCGAGTATAAGGGGCTAGGGAATGCCTGGGAGACAGAGGGTTGTGAGAAGAGATAAAAAAATCAGTAGGATGGAAGTGGTGAAAGCAATGAAGAAAGTCAAAATGGGGAAAGCCCCAAGAATTGATGGAGTTTCTGGTGAAGTGCTGAAGCATGGGGGAAAGTTAGTAGTAGAATGGATGTGGAAGATGTGCAGATTGGCCTGGGAGGAAGGTAGAGTCCCGGAGAATTCGACGTCAGTTATAATTATTCCCCTGTACAAAGGAAAACGAGAGAAGGAAGTGTGTGATACTCATAGAGGCATTTGACTTCTTAGTGTAATAGGTAAAGTATTTGGTAGGATACTTATTGACTGAGTTAGGGAAATATCAGAGGAATTAGTTGGAGAAGAACAGGGAGGTTTTAGGAAGAGAAGAGGCTGTGTAGATCAGATATTCATTCTTAGGTCTTTAATGGAAAAGTTTCTAGAGAAGGGCAAGAAGATGCATTCGGCCTTCATGGATTTGGAGAAGGCATATGACAGGGTGGATAGAGAAGTACTGTGGAAAGTATTAAGAATATATGGAGTAAATGGGAGGTTGCTGAATGCAGTGAAGAGTATGTATGAGGGTACTAAGGCTATAGTGTGCATGGACAGTGAACTAAGTGAATTTTTCTATATGACGGTTGGACTGAAACAAAGATGTGTCACGTTTCGATGCTTGTTCAGTCTGTATATGGATGGGGTTATAAAAGAGATACAAGGTAGGGCAATGGATGTTTGTCTGGCCCTAGTGAGAGTGGGCAGTGTTTGGAAACTTCCAGTACTGTTGTTTGCAGATGATCCTGTGTTGTTAAGTGAAGACAAGGTCGAGCTGTCGGGCTTGGTGGATGAGTTTGGGAGACTGTGTAAGAAACGGAATCTAAAGGTAAACGAAGGGAAGAGTAAAGTTATGGTCTATGAAAGAAATGAAGCCAGTGAATGTACAGTGAGGCTGGATGAGGAGGAAATGGAAAATGTGAGTGTGTTTAAGTACTTGGGTTGTGTGATGAGTAAGGATGGAAGTTTAGAGGGTGAGGTGCCCAAAAGAATAAAACAAGGAAGAAAGGTTGCTGGTTCTTTGAAAGCAGTGATAAGAAACAGGGAAGTGAGCATGAAAGTGAAAAAAGTACTGCATGACAGTATTGTAGTACAAATTTTAACGTATGGAAGTGAAGCCTGGACCTTGTTGAAAGGACACAACTCAAGAGTGAGAGCAGTGGAAATGAGTTATTTGAGAGAAGCAAGTGGAGTCACATGGAGAGACAGACTGGCAAATGAGGAAGTGAAGGAGCATTGTGGTGTGGATGTGGATGTGTTAGGAAACGTTAGGAGAAACAGATGGAGGTGGTTTGGCCATGTGGAGAGGGTGGAGAGCGAGACTGATGAGGATTGAATGACTGATTGATTGACTGAATGTAATTAAAACATGGCGGTGCAAATGCCAGGGTCATATGCCGCCGGACAACAACGTAAAGGACTCCGCAAATAAAATGTGCATTTTCCGATTAAAGTTAATACCCATTATCAGAAAAAAAAAAACGAAAAATAGAGGAATAGTATATAAAATACCAGTTACTTATAAAACTTGCAGGAGGCCTGCCTCCTGTAGATAACTAAAAACATCATATAAAATCACTGGGGGCTCCGCCAAGCATCGAAGACAAACAGTAGGCACCACCTGCCCCCTTATGACTACAGAGGAATCTCTGACGTAGGTCCCCCAGACTTTGACACTCGACCAGCAAGTGACGGACAGTAAGGGGAACAAGGCAATCATCACAGTACGGCTGAGTCCCACCAATCATGAAGAACCCATGCATAAGCCAAGAGTGCCCAGTCAAAGCCTAGTAAGAGCCACCTCCAATCGCCAAGGCATGGAGGGGAGAACCCTCAGCATATTCACTCTCTGAAAAATTTCTTTTAGCTTATTATGAGCAACATCATCCCACTGTCTGCCAACACATACGAATCGCGTATCACAATTAAGGTGTTACATCAGAAGCATGAACCGGGTAATGGGTAGGAGGCAGTCGATATGATGCAGCTTTAGATGGAGTATCTGCCTTCTCATTGCCCATCACCCCAACATGTGCAGGAACCAGCAGAAATTTACAGAATGGCCACAACGACCAAGAAAAATAAGCCATTCTAAAATTGATAGAACCAGTGGATGGGATGCATTAAAAGACTCCAGTGCAGATACAGCGCTACGGGAGTCACTAAAAATCACAAAAGTAGGTTGGGAGAGAGTAAAAATAATTTGAAGAGCAAATAAAATTGCAGTCAGTTCCGTCATATACACTGAAGCAACACGGGGAATGCTACCCCCCCCCTACTGAAGGAATAGAAGACAACAGCAAAGCCTACTCCAGTATCAGTCTTAGATCCATCACTATAGATAGGGATAGAACCCTCATGACTGGAGGCATGCTCTAAAAAGAGAGAGAGAGGAAAATAAGCCCTTATTTCCAACAACGTACCTACAAAATGTTACACGAGGTAGTAGCCAGAAACCTACCCTCGGGATCCCATGTAGACAGACTGCCAGTCGTGGAACAGGGAGGGGTAACATAACAGATCGGACCCTGTAACCAAAGGGCTTCGGGAAACTAGGATGGGAGTCATAAACAAATGATTGGGAATCCTGGGTGACAATGGCGCAAGAAACAGAGTCTGGAAGGCGGTGAACACGATACCAACGTCTCATCATCACTGACTTGCGACGCAAAGCCAAAGGGAGGGCATCAGCATCCTCCAACAAACTCGAAATCGGGGGTGGCCTGAATGCCCCAGTTGTCAATCGTACACCAACATGATACACTGAATCCAATAACCAGAGATGGGCATCGGTTGCAGAGGAGTAGATCTCACACCCTTAATCAACTCCTGACAGGAGATCTATGCAAGAGAAGGAGGGTCTGAGAATCAGCACCCCAAGAAGTATGCTGCAAAATCCTCAGAAGTTGCCTCCACAAAACAAATATGAGGAACTCAGGTTAGTCGTCTATCAAACAGAAGACCTCAAAACCGAAGCTTTTCCACACAGGATATCCTTCGACCATAAAGATAAAGTCAGGGTCTGGGTGATCCCCCCGAAGACGGCAGAAATGCATAGCCACTGTTCTTTGTAAAGAAAAACGGAAGCCACGAGACTCAGCCCACTCAGAGAATCTGTTAAGAGCCAGCTGCAACTTTCTCTCTATCAAAGACATCCTAGATCAGTGAAGGAAATTGAGAGGTCATCTACATATAGTGAGCCTCGCACACTATTGGGAAGTACACTTACTACACTGTTGATGGTCACAGCAAACAGAGTAACACTAAGGATACTCCCATGCGGTACTCCATCTTCAGGTGCACGGGCATTAGAAAGCACTCATCCCACCCGAACCCTTAAAAAACGATTAAATAAAAATTGCTGAATAAAAATAGGCAAGTGCCCACGAAGACCAAACTCATGAAGTGAAAGTAAAATGTCATGACGCCAGGCAGTGTCGTATGCCTTCTCCAGTTCGAAGAATACAGTAACCTTATGTTGGTTAATGGAGATAGCCTCACTGACGGAAGATTCCAATGACAGTAGGGCATCAGTGGTAGATCACATTTTACGAAAACCATACTGGCCTGGTGATCAGTAATTGCCCCTCTCCAAATACCACATGAGCTGGCCATTTACCATCTTTTCCAACACCTTGAAAACACAAGAGGTCAGGGAGATGGGACGATAATTTGTTGCCTGCATATGATCCTTTCCAGGCTTAGGGATGGGGATAATTGCAGCAACACCCCAAGAAAATGGAAACTCGCCATTACACCAAATTCTGTTGTACAGCGCCAGTAAAAAGGAAAGGGATTCATCAGACTTTTGACATAATAAGGCGTAAGGAATATCATCACAGCCAGGAGACGAATCTTGACACTGTGACAAAGCTCCCCGAAGCTCAGAAACGAAAAGGGAACATTGTAAGACTCTCCCCCAGAAGATGTGAAGCTGAGGCTACAGGCTTCCAAGCGCCAAAACTGGCATGCTGAAGGCGAATCCGTGTCCTTTTTAGACACACTAGCAACATGCTGGGCAAATGCATTAGCAACAGCAAAAGGGTCAGTCGTAGTCCCATCAGCATCAGATAAAACAGGAGGGGAAGGAACAGAAAATTTGCCAGAAATCTCCCTGACTCGGTTCCACACTTGGATGCAAGAAGTCCCCGAGTGAAGGGAGGAAACGTACTCCCGCCATGAAGCACGTCTGGCCTCCTTTAATACGCGACGTGCAGGAGCACGCGCCTTCCGAAAAGACACCAAATACTGAGTGACCATACGGAGGCAGCAAAGCTGAGAGAAGGCAATCCATTTGGCCCTCATTCCAGAGGTGCATTGAGGGGTCCACCAGGGAACTGGACGTTTAGGAAATTGACCAGAAGTCTTGGGAATGGATAAAAGGGCTGCTGAGTGCATTACAGCAGTTATATATGCCACCGCCTCATCAGCAGTACCAAAATCGTCCACAGTGCGGTCAGTGGAACATAACTCTGTAAAGAGTGGCCAGTTCGCCTTGTCCAGTCGCCAGCGAGGAAGACAACACTGTGGCTCACATTCAGCAGAGGTTAAAACAAACGGGATGTGGTCACTGCCATGCAAATCTGGTAACATACCCCACTTAAACTCCAAAATAGCAGTAGCTCAACACAGAGACAAATCAATGGCCAAGAAAACACCAGTCTGACTGTGAAAGTATGTCATCTCACCTGAATTCAACACCTCCAACTCCTCATCCTCCACCAAAGAAGCCAGCATAGCACCTCTAGAGTTGGCCATACTGTCACCCCACAGTGGGTGATGGCCATTAAGATCACCCACTAAAAGAAAGGTAGATGGAAAGTCATGAATTAGCTGGGCAAGATCTACCCTCTCAACAGATGCACTTGGAAGGAGATAAAGACTACACACTATATTGTCAGCAAAGGAAAATCTGAATGGCAACAGCCTGCAGTGGAGTTGAAAGATGCAGACAAGTGAATGAGACATCACAGTGAACTAGGATTGCAGTACCACCATGATGTCCTTGACCAGAAAGAGGATCAGAAAAAAATACATGGTAAGCAGGAGGACCAGAAGGAGCAGCATCTCCAACCAGTGTCTCCTGGATGCATATGCATATGCATACTGGGGAAATGCGGGAAATATAACTGCGCAATTCCTCCCAACTAGCACGTAAACCACGTCAGATCCACTGAATTATAGATCCCATATTATAGAGGCATTATAGATCCATATTATAGTGGCATTATATTAGGGTACTCCAGTACCAGATTTCTAGGCACTGGGAACCTTGACGGGTCTCTGCGTACTTGGCCAAGGGTTAGGTTTAATGGGTTTCTTCACCACAGCTAACTCCTTGGACAGGGTACCCAAAATGCCTGATTTTGAAGATGGCAAAGTGGAGGAAGAAGAAGGCTGGACAATGATCTTCTGAGGTGGAGCAAGAGATGTCTTGGTAGGGGGACTGCAAGCTACCTTAGCCAGATCAGAGCAGGCAGTGCCATCAGGAGGAAGAGTATGACCAGTTGTGTAGCCCACTGGCCTGGGATCATGAGAAGCAGTAGGAGACTTAGCCCCTGGACATAGTGGAGATACCTTGGGGTCTGGGCACACAGTGACACCATACAACCCGGTGGCCATGACCGGGACAATAACAACATCAGGGGGGCCACCCTGATCAGCATGGGAAGCGTTAGTTGGGGGAACATCTGTCAATAACTCAGATGATTCCTGAATATGTTTAGAGGGGGACCAGAGAGGGTTATGTACTGTATCTCAGCCCGCACAAGTTCAGGAGGGATACGGAGATATTTTTAGACATATTCCTGGGGGTACTAGCTGAGGTGCCTTCTCCATCAGCAGTATCTATCTCCCGAAGCTGCAAGTTTGTTGTTGACAGGTACCGAGCGAATCAGCATCCTATCGGACACACTGGAGGTAGACCAGGTACCTGGGCTCTCAGGTCGTTGAGAATCCTATTCACCACCACAAGAATGGCGACCTGACTGGATAGACCATGACAGAACTGTAGTGAAGGAAACTCCAGGTCGAATATACATAGACATGACTCTGCGTTTAACTTCATTAACCCCTCCGTGGCCGAGGGTGTGGAATTTTCTGTGCACCACAGGCCTGCTGGAGGGCCATTTTCTGAGGTATCGAAAATTGATTTTTTCCCCTTGCCATATTGAAGAGAAAGTTCAGACGCATCTAACAGTGCAAATCCTAGCTTCCTAAACCCATTCTGTGACTTGCAATGGAGCGCGAAAGTTGCAGAAATATCGGCAACTGATATTGCCGCATAGAGGTTGTGCGGCAGTGCAACTTCGCAGTTGTTGTTATTTTTTGTTTTTACCCCCCAAAACAATGCGAATTTTGCTGAAATGTTGCGCATATAGGAGATATAATGATACTGAATGATTTCAGTACATAATATGTTAGGAATTCCTGGAAAACAATTATGAATATTTTTTCACCTTTTTGATATATGTTTATGGTAGTTTCGAGATATTTGTTATGTTATTGTTGTGCCCATGCTTTGAAAAGGGAGTGAAAGGGTTGAATTTTCAGTCCTAAATGAGAAAACTGCATGTCTTTCGAGGCTAGGCTCTCCCACGGGAGATGAAAGTAGAGGGTCAGATCCAATTCTGAAGTTGAGTCACAACCTCCAGCTCCCACACGACGTGCATGGCTAAAGCTATAAATGTAATGCAGTTTCAGAACTACGAATAAGTCTAATTGTTACGAATACAGAGACAAAGCAGAAATAAATAAGTTTACAGACAAGGGAAAACGTATTTTTTTCCCTAATGACACGTTCACCTTTCTCTATCATTTTACCTTGTTACACTCACAATATATGTAGCTGTCTTGTAAACTGGGTGCTTGTGTGTGTTTTGCAAGGGAGGAAAAAGATTATATTTTCTGTATGGTTCGAGATAATGAGTGTAACCATGTGTTTTTAGGCATGAACACGAGCGAAAAAATCATACATCCACTCCTCACGACAGCAGGTGGTGAACGGAGGTCAGTCTCATGTCCCAGATATTCATTCACTTCCCGAAAGTTTTCACAGTTTTCTACCATTAGCATTGCATCGAATGATCCAAACCTTTACAACAAAATTTTGGGTGGAGTAGACTGTAGCACCAGTCGAATAGGGCAGTACTCCCGAGGTGGATGGAAAGCTGATGATAGGGATAGCTGGAGCTCCCGTTTCATCAGCCCTCGGGACTAGTTCCCGACCATCCGCCTTTGCTGAACTTTTTCAGTGTTTCAGTTACACGGAGAGTAGGCCAGCATGCTCTCCAATACAAGTTTCTCTAACTGTCACCACCAAACTACATGCACAGTACACACTATACAACCTTTTGAAAATTTAGTAAAAATATCAAAACCTAACAGTGCCTCGGAGTCCCCAGGGGGGGGGGGACACAAAAGGCCCCACCACCTGCCCCTCTCCAGGTGATGACTCATGCCTGGAACAACTGTCTGACTCACTTCTTCTTCGTTTCTGCAACATTCGCGGCCTTTCCACAAATTTTCTTTCTGTGGAACACAAGCTTTCCTCCTCTAAACCTCACCTTCTCTTCATTTTAACGGAGACTCAGCTGTCTGAGGCAAATGAAAGCAATCCCTTTTCTGTATCCTCCTACTTTCTCTATACTCATTTCAAAGCCAAAGGTGGTTGCTGTGTATATGTATGCAACAACCTATCTTGCTCTCGTGTTCCTGAACTTGATTCTTCTGAATTCTCTACTCTCTGGCTTGGCTCTCCTGTCATTCTCTGACTAAATATATCTGCACTGTTTACTTATCGCCTGATTCTACTGACTATCAAAAATTCTTCGACTATCTTACTTCTACGATGGAACACATTCTATCCATTTCTCCTTTCTCTGAAATCTCCATTTTTGAAGATTTCAATGTACACCACCACCTTTGGCTCTCCTCTCCTTTCACTGATCCACCTGGTGAACAAGCCTATACCTTTTCTATCCTTAATGACCTAGAGCAGCTTGTACAGCACACCACCCATATCCCTGATCGCCTTGGAGAGAGCTCCAACATACTTGACCTTTTCCTTACAACTAATCCTTCTGCTTACACTGTTAATCTTTTCTCTCCATTGGGCTCCTCAGATTTTAACCTTATTATCTTAACCAGTCCTATTGCTCCGGTGCATCCTGGGGATCCTCCAAAGAAATGTCGTCTGTGGCACTTCGGAGCTACGGATTGGGAGGCACTCAGGCAGCACTTCTTTGATTTTTCCTGGAATGACTATTGCTTCCATGGCCAGGAGCCATCTGTGTATGCCTTACGCATTACGGAGGTTATTCTCTCGGGCATGGAAGCATACATTCCTTTCTAATATCCTTTGTCTAATGCAAAAAACCTTGGTTTAATCAAACTTGTTCTAATGCTGTCCACAACAAGGAGAGGGCCTACAAAAGGTACCGGAGCAAACCCACCCCTGAATCACATCTTTCTTATGTTTCTGCCCTGAATTGTACTAAGTCTGTTCTTCGTTCTGCCAAAAATAACTTCAACCGTACTAAATGTTCCCGACTTTCCAACTCAAATTCTTCACGCTCCTTCTGGCACCTTGCCAAAATCCTTTCTAACAACGTTACCTCATCATCCTTCCCTCCTCTTTTCTACTCTGATGGCTCTGTAGCTATTTCTTCTACTGATAAAGCAGATTTCTTCGCTCAGACTTTCTCCTCCAATTCCACCTTAGACAATTCCGGTGCTATTCCTCCATCACTTCCCCCCTCTGATTTCCTCATGGCTGACATTAAAATTTCTTCAGCTGATGTATTTTCAGCCATCACTGGCCCCAGTACTAACAAGGCATATGGTCCTGATGGGGTCACTCCTGTTGTCATCAAGAACTGTGCTTCTGTGCTTACACCCTGCCTAATTAAACTCTTTTGCCTCTGTCTATCAACTTGTACCTTTCCTTCTTGCTGGAAGTTTGCTCTCATTCAGCCAGTCCCAAAGAAGGGTGATCATTCCCAACCCTCTAACTATCGACCAATTGCTTTGACATCCTGTGTCTCGAAATTGTTTGAGTCTATTCTTAATAGAAAAATTTTAAAGCATCTTTCTTATCACAACCTTCTTTCTGATAGTCAGTATGGGTTCCGGCAGAGACGCTCCGCTGGCGATCTTCTCATCTGTCTTTCAGACTCCTGGTCATCCTCCTTTCGGGACTTTGGCGAAAGCTTTGCCATTGCGCTTGACATCTCAAAGGCTTTCGATCGAGTCTAGCATAAATCTTTAATTTCTAAACTGCCCTCTTACGGTTTCTATCTATCACGAATTTTCTACATCGTGAAACTATATAACGTAAATCGTGACATTGAGTGATTTTGCGGGAACAACGAATGATTCTGAAATCCACGAGATTTCGCTCATTCTCTCAACTGTCCACTAGTGTACTTATATTCACATCAAGTTGTCAAAACTTCCGTCATTCTTTCGCGAGTGAGTGTCTTTATGTACAGACAATGCATTCCTCTGAGCGATAATTTCTGAATTATCGCTTCTGCCTCCCTGGCCATTACCCGGCCACACCCTTTCACACGCCCGTCCGTCGGACACTCAAAACCGCAGTCAGTCTGTTTCTTAGTCTCGGAGTGTCTGGTTGTGCCGTACGAAGGCTCGAGTGATCACTTTTCTTTTCTTAGTCTCGGAGTGTCTTGTTGCGTGATACGAAGGCTCGAGCGATCACTTTTCTTAGCGATTTCAGGTCTCAGCTTGTATTGGCGTGTATCCCGGAAGCTGCCACCAGCTTAGTGATTGACTACTGCAGCACGGTCTCATCTATACCGATTAGTATCTTTTGTTTTTCCTAGGCTTAAGTTGTTGGTTATTTAGCTATTTGTCTGAGTGTTTGAGTGAGTGCATTTCCCTTTCTTTGATCTGAATTGATTCAAGTAACGTAAATTTATTTTCTTGTATTCAGTAAATTTACAGTTCGTTTTCTTGAGCTTTGTTAAATGTAACAGTAGTTTTTTTATTTCCCCACATATTTAGTACACTTTTGCTACTCCACGTTAGCACAACTCCTTATATTAATCACGACTGGTGTTAAGGCCAGCTTTTGGTATTAATCCTTAAATCCGTTGTGCTAGCTAGGAGTTTGGCTCAGCCAAGATCCTGATTATTATTATTATTATTATTATTTTTGAATGTTAAGGGGAGAAACTAACTTTCTCAGAGGCCAGCGGTACAATAATACAGCCTACTTGAGCGTTTAGTCTCTGCTGTGTACTGTTGAGAAAGTCTATAAATACTCGACTCTAGAGAATTGGCGAAGTATGCCAGCATAAAAGTGAAATCGCTACTTGATTTCACGAGTCTATTCTCTCTTAATAATCGACTCGATAGTCATTCCTAGCACATATAGTTATACATTGTATACTCTGATATACAATATTACATTTTCCCTCTGACACTATCCTTCTATCTGTGCCTTCATCTTTAGCTTCCTTTCTGATCATTCTATAGCCGCTGTTGTAGACGGCCACCGTTCTTCTCCTAGATCAGTGGTTCTTAACTTTTTTACTACCACGCCCCCTCTAGTAGTTGGTCCTTCCCTCCAAGCCCTCCTCGCATCTTCTACCAAATTGATAAAATTCCCTCCCAGATTTTAAAGAAAAGCTTTAATAATGGGTGTTTTTAGTCTTTTTGTTAAGCAAGAATTCTGTACAAACAATATACCCAGCATATTTAATGAGGTTACTTTCTTACTAATTTAATGAGATACTTGACTATGATCTTGAATGTGTGGTAGAATGGCAGACAGTGCACAAGGTAAGTCTCCTTCAGCGTTCAGCCGGTTTCTGTACTTCGTCTTGACTGCAATGAGCATGGAAAATGCAGTTTCACAAAGATACATCGATCCAAACATTGTCAGAATCCGAAGAGCTTGATGTGAGATCAGAGGGTAGACAGGAAGGTATTTGACCCAGAACGTCTCAAGATCCAGTTCTTTGGGGTCTTCCTCAGCTAAGAAAATACTCTTGCACTTTATCCGAAATATCAGCTACCGCACATTGAAATGGGTTCCTAATGAATTTCCAGGCGTCACGCTTCTCATCTATATATGGGACATATCTGATTAATTCTGCTTTCAAGTCAGATAAGTGATTATTATTATTTTTTAAAACTCAGATTCAAGGTAACTGTGAATGAAAGCAGAATCTAAGTTACTAAAACTGGCTGTATTTCCATCCTGAATTCGGCATTTCCTGAGGTCGAGTTTGGCCTTGAAGGCTCGAATGGTGTCGTGGTGCATGATGATGATGTTTTCTCTTGTAGTTTAAAGTTCATTGCATTCAGCGCTTCGAAGATGTCCACCGGGTAAGCTAGAGATAGCAGAAAGCCTTCAGACTGGAACTTGTCATGGAGATCTGCCTTCTGCTGTCAATCTATAGAAGTATTGCTACTTCTTGTAGTTCATAAATCTGTCCAAGCATGTTTTGTATTTCTTTCATAATCATCTTCATACTGGCCACGCTCTTGTTAAGAGAATTACAAATATAATTAGAGAAATTCCTACTTTTTCCCCCGGGCTCACACCCCCCCTGGAATTTACTCATGCTGGGGGCTCACCTCCCAGGTTAAGAACCTCTGTCCTAGATCTATCAACAGTGGTGTTCCTCAGGGCTCTGTCCTATCACCAACTCTCTTCCTTTTATTCATCAATGACCTTCTAATCTAAGCTGTACATCTAACCCTATCCACTCATATGCTGATGATTCCACCCTTCACCTTTCCATTCGGTTCCCACAACGCCCATCTCAGCAGTTACTTCAACAAACAAGGGATGAGGCTATGGCACACCTAATGTCTGACTTGGCTCGTGTATCTGACTGGGGTAAAAATAATCTTGTTGTTTTTAATGCATCAAAGACTCAGTTCTTGCACATATCAACAAGACAAAACCTTCCACAGGAGTACCCGCTGATGTTTAATATCCAGGTCGTTCCTTCATCATCCTTGAGCATGCTTCGGGTTTCATTCACTCGGGATTTATCTTGGAAAGAACATATTACATCTCTTGTGAAATCTGCTTCCAAGAGATTAGGTGTGCTAAGCCGACTCCGAACTTTCTTTACCCCTACACAGATGTTGACTTTATACACGGGTTTTATTCGCCCCTGTTTGGAGTACAACTCTTATGTGTGGGGAGGATCTCCACATACAGCCATTCTCAATAGGGTGGAGTCAAAGGCTTTTCGTCTCATTAACTCTCCTCCTTTTACTAGCTCCCTTCAACCTCTGTCTCTTCGCCGCACTGTTGCATCTTTATCTCTTTTCTATCGCTACTTCAATGGCCACTGTTCCTCTGAACTGTCTACTTGCATCCCTCCACCTCTACAACGGGCACATAGTACCCATCTAGCAACAACCTCTCATCCCTTTTCTGTCCAACTCTCTAATGCTCCCAGTCCTTCATTTATCCAACTGGTCAACTCTGGAACTGTTTTCCTCTGTCTGTATTTCCTACTTCCTATAATCTGCAGTCTTTCAAACGCAGTGTGCCCAGGCATCTCAAAATGAACGGATCTTGAATTTGGCTCTCATTTGTATAGTTTTTGTTTATTCTTGGAAGGAACGGTTTGCGGGCCCATGGCCTTTGGTTCCTTCTTCCTTGCATAAAAAAAAAAAGTGAAGATACAAGAGAAAAATTTATTTTTCACTTATTATCATGTCTTTTTTGTTTGCGCCTTTATTAGTTCATAATCATAAACAGGTGGTTGTGTGTGTTTTGCAAAAGAGGATAAAAATGATATTTTCTGCCTGGTTCGAGACAATGAGTGTAGTTGTGCTTGTTTAGGCATGGCTGGGAGTGAAAAAATCGAAAATCCACTCATCACAGCAGCAGGCTCTGAACTGCTTGATAAGGAGCATAGGAATGTAATGTAGGTCAGCCTGAAGACATTCAGAATGTTCGTTCACTTCCCAAAAATTTTTGCAGTTTTTTATAGGCCATCTCAAACAACACAATTTGCCATTTATCGGCTAAGCGTCATTCGACGCCAGGGGCCACAGAGGGGTTAAAGGCAATCCTCTCATGAGTCCGCAGAGACAAGACCTCATACTCAAATTTGCATGTCACAAGATTTGGAGGTAGTTTCATGGTCACCCCCACAATCAGGGGAGGCGGTAGCTCGATCGGTAGAGTTAGCTTGCGGTCCCGTGGGACCCAGGTTCGAATCCTCGCTGGTGCAGGGAACAGTTTAAGGATTTGAATTTCATTAAATCAGGCTTTACTGATCTACCAGAAGACCCGCCGACATGTCGTAAAAATGACCCCGCTAATACCAATACACCAGTCCTGTATGAGACAGCCCTAGCATGTATTCAATATGGACGGTGGGTGTTAAGCGCCGAAGTGGTGACATGTAGATTGTAGGAGGACGACTGGGCCTTGATAGCAGGCTGTGAAGCCTATGCCCAGCGTCGGACACATAAAAAAAAAAAAAATTGACGCATGTCTCCATCAGATCCTCATGGGAAATTCCACATGTGGCACATATCACAGGAAGCCCTTGCAATAGTCTACGACAGTTTTTATTGACGTGGCCAAACTTTTGACGATGATAACAATGTCTTGGACTGGGTACGTATGGCTTCACGTTTAAAGACATGCAAGCAACCCTAATGGAAGAGGGAAGCTGAATGGCATCGAGAGTCAACAAAAGCGAGGGCGTAGGCAAAACGATACCATCAATTTTCTTACTGAATCTTTCAACTTTAATGACACCACGGACCTTCAGTTCCACAAGAAGTTTTTCTTCTGAGTACCAGAGCAACTATCTCAAGTAGACCACCTCACGAGCTTGGTTGAAGGTGGGATGCAGTGAGCACTTATTAGAAGCCCCAGATACTTCAGACAGGGCAGAGAATCAATCACTTTCTTTTGAAGAGGCGACCTCCACAAGGAGGCTCCATCCTGTTGGGGTCACATTTTTGGCTCCCTACCACAAGCAGAAACAATAGTCCGGTATACCTAAAAAATATCTAAGTCTGCTAGAGGGACACCCTCCACTGCACAGATCACCAGGTACCGAGCAAAATGAGCAAATGAGCTGGTTCATAAAAGCCAGGCAAGACCTCACATAGTGGCAGAATA
The DNA here is from genome assembly GCA_018397915.1 of Birgus latro. NCBI lineage: Eukaryota > Metazoa > Arthropoda > Malacostraca > Decapoda > Coenobitidae > Birgus > Birgus latro. The sequence goes on from JAGKTI010013877.1 coordinate 16,349, forward strand.
GTACAAGAATGACCAGACGACCTACGGGACTTTGAACGAACCAGTTGTTGATAAGGTTCCAATGTGGTAATAAGTGAATCAGAATTAGAAAATGGAACCTTTGCAATAGATGGGTCATAGGAAAGTCAAGGGGCAGATATATGGTTGTCATTAGAGGAATTATTCATCATAAGCAACAAAGGTCTTCATTCCCCCACCCCCACACCCACCACGGAGCTCAACATGGGGAGGCCATATGTCAGGGACAGAACCACTGACGATCCCAGGGGTAGCTGAGGAGTATACGCAGATAACCACTGGGGGACCCAGACAAGGGTGACTCCAGGACGATAGGAGCCACCAGGCCAACGCATGACCAGCCAATTGACCTGGTCGGGCCCAACCAGGCGGTCTGTCTAGCCAGAATAAGGAGCCAAAGAGGTGTATTGCTAGCTGCAGGGTGCACCGTGCAGCATCACTCAACCCCCAGGACTCCCGTCTCCCTGTGTTACGGGACGCCATGCACGGCAAACACGTGGGCAGGCAACAGTTCTGCCCTAGATGGTAAATGGGCAGGGACTAACATCACCATTAGGCTTCCTCGACCAGTGATGTAGAGGGTGCTTGATCCACGAGGCCAACAGATGCTGAACCCTACAAAGGTAGACACTGCCTCCTGAGTAGGTGGCACTGCCAGCCACGCTTCAAGCCCCGCCACCACATCAAAGTGACCCACCCTCAGCGGGGGACTGACAAGGAAAGTGTATATGAGTGAGGTGGAAGGAGGGAGAGGTAGGGGAAGACCAAGGAAGATGTGGAAGGAAGGAGTGGAGAGGTATATGAGAGAGAGATGTGTGAGCAAGCAGCAGGGCAGTGAAATAGTGTGGGACAGGGCGACATGGAGGCGATTTGTTTGTGGCCACCCCTTACTGTGATAACTAAATCTAGTCCAAGTAATGACCAAAGAAAGTCTCATGCAGAGTACAGACAGACAGACTGTCAGCAGAGCTCAAGGTCTCTCGAATGCATATCTTGCAACAGGCAGGCTCAGAAATTCAGGTGTAGCCCTCGTAGGCATCATGCCACAGAAACACCATAACACGTTAAATTACCTCTTAGGTCGATTTCAAGAGATAGACTATGTTTCTACTGTGCGAAACCAGACCACACAAGACCTGAATGTTACACCAAAATTAAAGAAGGCAGAGACAAATAGAAAGTGTTTGAACCCTACTGTAGGAAGCAAAAAATAAATAAATAAATAAAATAAAGCTCAGTCATCGAGCGCATAGATGGAAACGAAAGCATTCTGGTTTCCAGTTTTTGCAAAGATTTCAATATTTTTGGATTCAGGCTCACCAGTCAATCTAATAACACAAAATGAATTAGAATGAATTATTAGAAATAGAAGAAATACAACATTTATGGAGGAACCAAACTTAGTTTTATAAACTGTAGATGGAAAAGAAGTACCTGTATGATTGAGTTAGACATCAAATTTACAAAGACAACCAAAACAATCACTACTGTATTCTTCATAGCAGAGAATTTATCAATTAACTTACAGCGTGTCAGTGCCGTTTTAAAACGGTCTGACGTAATCCCACGGTCAATGCCAGTGCCGTTTTAAAATGGGTTAAAATTAAAAAAATCACTGTGACCGCATTTTTCAAGATTCGCTGTTAAAAACTGGCAGGCATGTATGGTAACTGTTCCTCTACCATGCCCCAGACGGTCAAGGCCATACACCCACTCTCTCCCCCTCTCACACTCGCTCTGCCTCACTCTGCCTGTGTGCCTCACTCAGTGCTGTACATAGCGAAGGCGTGTTGTAAATATTTTCACGTAAATGTAAGTACTATACATAGTGAAACCAAGTTGTAAATACTTTCTTGTAAATGTAATGACTACATAACAAACGAAAGGAACAGAGAAAAATTATTGTGCTACAGCCCTAGATCCCCTAGTAGCCAAATTTGCTCCACAGAAATTTTGTGATCTTGTATGTTTACAAAATTCAACTCTATACTGATCACAAGCCTCTCTTGGGCATGTTTCCGGAAAAATTCCTCATTGGGAGGACAGCACAATGGAAATTTAAAGTCCAGAATTACAATGTAAATATTCATTATATAAAAAGTTAAATAAGTATGGCAGCAGACTCTTTATCATGAAAATCACGAATGACCAATGTTGCTACAATTAATCTGAGGGATACACTCCACATCAATGAATAAATCTCTCAGGCACAAAGGGAGGATCCCATATGGTCTAAAGTTATATATTATTTAGAATCAGGTGATGATATTATCATTACCCACGCTACACATACCACTTACCTTACATAGGGTAAATCTTGGACAACCAGATCATAGGAGAAATATAAGGCAATTAATCATTCCTAACAAAATGATACCTCACATAATAAGGATAATACATGATGGTCCACTTGCAGGTCATCCTGGCAAAGATAGGACATTCAGGCAGGCCTGGATGTCATATTATTGGCCATCGTTTTGCAAAGACATACATGATCACATTGACAAATGTGAATCACGTGCAAAGCACAAAGGTTACACTTTAACTCCATCACCCTTAGGAAAATATCCTGTGCCTAACCAACCGTAGGACGTTGTCTTGGTTGACGTACTTAATAAACGTGATCAATAACTTTTTGTTCTTACTGATCATTTCTCACGACGTGTTATTTTGGTCCCAATTAAGGATAAGCCAGAAGAAACAGATACGTGGGTAATCATAGATAATGTCATCTGTTGGTTCATTGCACCAATGATGCTAAGAAGTGATAATGGAGGAGAATTTAATTCTCAGATCTTAAAAGATATGCGTAAACAAAACGATATAATAAAGGGCAATATTTAAGCCTATCATCCAGCATCCAATGGATTGGCTGAGGCACAGAATAAAAAGGTGCTAAATGTACTACATCACATTCTCATTGAGAATTATGCATACTGGGATGTTTGGATCTCCAGAGCTGATGCATCAATTAATTGTGCAATTAACAAGTCTAAAGGAGACACACCTTATTTTATTATTTACGGGACAGAAAACGTCTCCCATATGAGGTACTGGAAGGCAAACAAATGACTATATACAGTTATGAAGATTGTCCTAAACTTCGTTTACATGAATTCCAAGAAATACACAGACTTGAAGAAAAAATGATGTCCAAGGAGGAAATGATTTACTCATTGTATAAGAAGACAAAGGAATCAAATATCGCACAGGTGCCACTGTCTGTGGCATCATTTACACTAGAGACAATAAACTGTCACCGGAATTTGAAGGCCCGTACTTAGTAATTAAGAAAACACCCATAAAGGTACCTGTATTAAGTAAGTCACTATCGATTGACGAAGGGAAACAAGTTCATATCGATCATTTAAATAGGATCTCAAGAAATTTAGCTTATAATTATAAAACACTGGATACAACCGAAAAAACTAGTACAGGCGGAAGAAATCAATACATCTATCTGTCTGCCCATGTATTGCCAGACTCCTCAATCCCGGACGGGGTAGTTACAAACAAATCGCCTCCATGTCGCTCTGTCCCCCGCCATTTCACTGCCCTGCTCCCAGCTCACACCCCCTTCTCTCATATACCTTTCCACTCCATCCCTTCATCTCATCCTCGCCCTCCCCCTTCCTCTCCCCCCCTCCACCTCACTCACATAAACTCTCCTCGTCAGTCTTTCACTCTCCATGCTCTCCACATGCCCAAACCACATTAATGTGTTTCTCTTAACGCTTCCCATCACATCCACATCCACACCACAACGCTCCTCCACTTCCTCATTTGTTAGTCTGTCTCTCCATATGACTCCACATGCTTCTCTCAAATAACTCATTTCCACTGCTCTCACTTTTGACTTCTGTCCCTCCACAGGGTCCAAGCTTCTCTTCCATATGTTAGAGTTGGTATAACAATACTGCCATGTTGCAACTTTTTCGCTTCCATTCTCACTTCCCTGTTTTTTACCACTGCCTTCAAGGAACCAGCAACCTTCCTTCCCTGCTGCACCCTTTGAAGCACTTCACCCTCCAGACTTCCATCCTTACTCATCACACTACCCAAGTACTTAAATGCACTCACATTCTCCATATCCTCCCCTGTCCAATCTCACTGTACATTCACTGACTTCACCTCTCTCGAAGACCATCACTTTACTTTTCCCTACATTCCCCTTTAGATTACGTTTTTTTACACACTCTCCCAAACTCATCTACCAAGTCTTGCAGCTCCCCTTCGTCTTCACTCAATAACACAGTATCATCTGCAAACAACAGCACGAGTAGTTTCCAAACACTGCCCTTTCTCACTAGGGCTGCTCCAACATCCACTGCCCGACATTGTATCTCTTTTATAACCCCATCCATATACAGATTGAACAACCATGGAGACATGACACATCCTTGTTTCAATCCAACTTTCAAATGGAAAAATTCTCTCAGTTTGCCATCCACATGCACTGCGGCCTTAGCACCCTAATACATACTCTTCACGGCCTTCAACAACTTCCCATCTGATCCATATATTTTTAATACTTTCCACAATCCTTGTCTATCCGCCCTGTCATATGCTTTCTCCAAATCAATGAAGGCTGCATACAACTTCTTTCCTTTCTCTACAAACTTTTCCACTAACGATCTAAGAATGACTCTCGGGTCTACACAACCTCTTCCCTTCCTAAAACCTCCCTGTTCTTCTCCAACTAATTCCTCTGTTATTTTCCTAACTCTGTCAATAAGTATCCTACCATTTACTTTTCCTATTACACTAAGAGGCCAAATGCCCCTAAGATTACCACACACTTCTTTTTCCCATTTTCCTTTGAACATGGAATAATTATACCTGACTTCCAATCCTCCGGGACTCTACCTTCCTTCCAGGCCAATCTGCACACCTTCCACATCCATTGTATTACTATCTCCGTCCCATGCTTCAGCATTTCACCACACAATCCATCAACTCCTGGGACCTACCCCATTCTCATTTTCTTCATTGCTTTCACCACTTCCGTCCTAGTGATTTCATCTTCTCTTCTCACAATCCTCCTTCTCGCAGCCATTCCCCAGCCACTTATACTTGCATTACTTTCATTCTCTGTGTTCAACAATTCATGAAAGTGTTCTCTCCATCTGCTCACTTTTTCTCCCTTCTCCACTAGTAATCTACCATTTTTATCTTTCACAACCAAGCTAACTTCGTTGACATCCTGTCTAATTCTCTTTACCTCTTTCCAGAACATTTTCTTACATTCCTTTCAATTTACACTTAGATTTCTTCCGAATTCCTCATCCACTCTCTTCTTACTCTCTCTTACTAATCTTTTCACCTCCATCCTCTTCTCTACATATAACTCTCTCTTCTGTCTCTAAACTTCTTCGAGCCCCTGTTCCTCATCCACTCAGGATATGCTTTTATCTTTTGTGCCACAGCCTCTCTCACCTCTTCAGTCCACCATGTTGTTCCCTGAACCCCATTTCGTCTTCTCTTCACCCCACACACCACCTCACATGCTGCACAGATTTCTTCTGTGAATATCTTGCACACACCTTCTACGTACCCCATCTGCCTCAATCTATATTTACCCAATCACTCCTCCATTTTCCTTTTATATTCACCCTTTATTCCATCCTCTTGTAACTTTTCTACTCTCCTTGTAAGAGCTACTTCCTCCTGTCCTTCCTTTCTTCTCTTCTTCCATTTTGTTTGGACCCTCATTCTGATCGCCACTAAGTGGTTGTCAGAAAGTTCACTCCCCAACCTCTATATACTCTTGCATCCATTACACATCTCATACTTTCATCCACACACACATAGTCAATTATTGCCTTCAGTTCATTCAGTTCACCATCCACCCTTCTCAACACTCGCCATGTATACAAATGGATCACCTTGTGCTTGAGGATGGTATTAGCTATCACCAACCCCCTCCCGGCACAAATGTCCGCTAAAGCACTGCCATTCTCATCCATCTCTGCAGGCACACCCCACTCACCAACCACTCCATCCACCTTCAGAGTCCCTACTTTTCCATTCATATCTCCAATCAGAAACACTCTCTCATTC